>MQRK01219432.1:0-21610 GCA_001938485.1 Girardia tigrina
AACCGCGACCGTTGCTATGGTAATCGCGACCGTTGCCATGGTAACCACGATAACAGGTATCGTTGCCATGGTTTCCTGGGGGGGGGGTATAGAGGCCAAATGCCCATTTTCTCCCTACTCTACATGTATCGGATAATTAGAATTTAGATCCAAGCCATGATAAAGAATGGTTACTTGAGGAGCAAGATTTTGGGAAAGAGTATCGATCGGGCGAAAGTCGTAATGATAGAGGACAGAAAGCGTGTAAGTGAATGTAGCGTACCGATCGTGACGAGGGTCTTAGCGTGAAGGTTAGGGCGCTATGTGTACATATTGTATATAGGTGATCGCCGAGAGTTGTTTTCGTCTTTTATGTGAAATAACCTGTATGGGTAACATGACATGTATGATTATTGTTTCGTATTTATTACTCTAATCATTAAAAATGGAAATTTTCATAACTTTTTTATTCGATACCCACTGCCTTTCAGGTATTTGAGTGAATTCCGAATCTTGGTCCACCAAGATTTAAATCCATTATTTTTGTCTCCTGTGTTGATCCAGTTTATGCAATCAGAGAGTGTCCATTCTTTTTTAGTACCGTGATATCTGTCTAGAGTGTTAAATAAATTGATAAAGGTGAGATGACGCGATTTTTCGTCAGAGCACACCATGTTCCTGTACGCTTGAATTATAGATTGTATTGCGTATTCATCTCGAGCAGAGACTAAGTCAAAACCACACTTTTTCTTGTCAGCATAAATGTAGTCATTGGATGAATTTGGCACCGTTCCTCAAATCTTCTTCAAGCAACGACGAATTTCCACGTCAAGGTCACTTTTAAAGATAGATTTCGTGGTTTCGTGGTGGCCATAATCTGTAAGTTCCCTGTTTGGTATATTATAATTTCGAAAATAGAAGGTGAATCGTAAGTGTATAAAGATTATATACGCTTCTAATTTCTGCCAGAGAAATAGTATTGATTTGGTTATTTTTTTCCAGTCCTTAATAGCTGATAGAAATAGACGTTCAGAAGTGAATTTTGTCTTTCTGGTAAAGTCTACTCCGAGATAACGGTAACCTCCTTCATCTGTGACTATAGGTATTGGTATGTTATTTATATGGATTGATTCATTCATAAGAGGAGTTGATAAATATCCACATTTGGCTGGGTTGAACTTCATAGAAGTCCATTCAACCATATCACATGCAGATGAAACCATGGCTTGTAAACAAGAGTTGCTGGTTGCAACTAGTGCAATATCATCTACATATGCCAGACAAGTAATCTTACCAGCCTCGGTGTCAATACCAAAAGCATCATTATCTTGTAGTGCAGCCAAAATTGGATCAATGCCAACGCTGAACAACATCATTGATAGCGTGCATCATTGTCTAACCCCCTCCTTATTGATATGTCTGCAGTCGTAAAATCATTGCAGGTATATATTGATGAACAATCTGAGTACAGATTTGCAATGAGAGAACAAGAGAATGAATCTAGATCTTTTCTTCTGAGAACTTCTAATATATGATTAATTGGAATGCTGTCAAACGCATCAGTTAGATCGAGGAATGCAATGTGAAGATGTTCATATTCCTCCAGTAAAATTCTCATGACGTTATTATGTTCAGCACACCCTTCCGATGATCCGATGCCTTTTAGGAACTTTTAAATTAAATTGTTCTTCACCAGCCATTGTACCAGTTGAGTGAATAGGCAAGATGTGAACAACTTGGCAATGCAAGTGTATGTTTGACTGTATGAATGATTGTTTGTATGATGACGTATGTTTTGTATGGGATGCTGTTGAAAATATTCCTCAGGAATTGTGTATATTAGATAATGAAAACGAAATACCTAATCAGAAATGTGACAGTTTGATCGCAGGAAAAGATGAAGAAAAAAGCACAGATATAATGAAAATATCAAAGTTTAAAATAGAATACGAAGAACTGAAAGGGGCATCTAGTATAGATTTTCAAATAAAGAATATAAAAGTACGATGTCTATTGGATACGGGAGCACGAGTCAAAGTAATTAAAATAGACATACTCAGAAATATGAAAAATATCAAAATAAAGGATACAAAAAGACGTATACACTGTGCTAACGATTCAGAACTAGTAAATTACGGAATAGTACAACTAAAGATTAAGATTGCAAGAATACAGAAAACAGTGGACTTTTGTGTAGTAAAAGATTTAAAACACGAGATGATTGCAGGAATGGACTTTTTAAATAAATTTAGCATAAAACTAAAAAAAGAAACAGGATACAATGAAGGAGTGCTGGTAATACCCGATACTTTAACTGATAGAGACAGACTTAAAAGAATAAGGGAAATATACACAGATAAGATAGATGAACCATTAATGAAATTACTAATATAATATAAAACGATATTTATGGAGGACAAATGGGATATAGGGTAGACCACACTAACTAAGCATAAAATTGAAACGCAAGGAAAACCAATACTGGTAAAACCGTACCGACAGCCAAGACACTTTAAGGAAAAACTAGATGATATTATCAAGAATTATGAGGAAAATGATATCAATGAAAAATGCAGTTCGCCGTGGAATTTTCCGCTAGTATGCGTATGGAAAAAAGACAAACAGGATATTCGACAATTAAATAAAGTCACAATCAGACCAGCATTTCTAATGCCAAATGTAGAAGAAATGCTAAATACATTAAATGGAGCGAAGTACTTTAGCACGATCGACTTGGGGAGCGCATATCATCAAGTTGAATTGAAGAAAGATTCAAAATTAAAAATAGTATTTTCGACAAAGAACGGCCAATATTGTTTTAAAAGAATGACATTCGTAATTGCAGCTGCCCCAGTGACATTTCAAGAACTAATGACAAGAGTGTTAGGAAAATTAAACTGGAAAGAAGCAGTTGTATACCTGGATGATATTCTACTCTTCGCAAAAGACAAAGAAGAACATTTCAGACGAGTCGAACACATATTTCAAAAGATTAAAGAATCGGGCCTTCGGATAAACCCTGAAAAGTGTCAATTCATGGTAGAAAAGACAAAAATTTTAGGATATATCGTGAGCAAAGATGGCATAGAGACAGATAAAACGAAAATTGAAGCAATCGAAAAATTTCAAAATCCTTCATGCATTAAACATTTAAGAAGTTTCTTGGGGTTAACGAACTATTATAGAAAATTTTTAAAGGATTATGCAAAATATTCAAAAATGCTGGAAGGGCTGTGTGGAAAAATAAAGATAAAAAATTGACATGGACAAAGATATGTGACGAAGCATTTCAGACATTAAAAGATAAAATGACAAAAACACCGATCCTAGCATATCCAGATTTCGAAAAGGAGTTCATACTGGATACAGAGGCCAGTTTTGATACAATAGGGGCGGTACTTGCACAGAAGGATGCATACGGAAGGGAAAGAGTAATTGCATATGGATCCCACAAGATGAACAAACACGAAATGGGATACTGTATTACAAGAAAGGAATTATTAACAATCTATTACTTCACACAACACTTAAAACATTTCTTATACGGAAAGAAGTTTCTACTTAGAACGGACCATATGGCCATCACATTCCTGATAACAACGAAAAACCCAATAACTCCACAATTCCAAACTTGGATAAACTTCCTTAGTGAACTAGACATGAGGATGGAATACCGCAAGGGCGAAAAACACACTAATGCAGACGCAATGTCGAGAAATACATGTGAACTATGTGTACAATGTCAGGCAATGCACGATGACGCTAAAAAAGGAAAAGTTAAAACTAGAATCCTTGCATTAACTGAAGATTCAGAAGAGTTCATTTGGCAGACGAATGATAAAGAAATAGAACAGATTAAAGAAAATATTAAATAGGAAAGACAAAAGAATGGCTTCTAAAAAACATTATCATGACGACAAGAGATAACAAATATTGGATCCCTATGAAGAAGAGAACAGACTTTATAGAAGATATACATAAAATGTTATGCCACGCAGGAAGTAAAAATGTTTACAATTACATAAAAGATTACTTCGATATGTATGAAATGAGATAACAAATAAAGAACATTGTACAAAGTTCCGCAAACTGCCAGAAAAGGAAGACATTGATGGCAAAAACCAAAGAGAAATACATTAAACAATCTGCCGACGAACCATTTCAAAAAATTTACATTGACTTTTGCGGACCATTCAGAAGGACTATGATGGATATCAATACATTTTAGCAATAATCGATCAATTTAGTAGGTACATCAGCTTGACAGAAGTGGCACACCAAGACGAGAAGACTACACAGAAGGTACTATTGGATAAATGGATTTGGAAATTCGGACCACCAAAGGAGATACACTTTGATAGAGGCAAAACTTTTAAATCAACACTCTTTAAAGAAATGACTAAAAGATTTAAGACGGAGATAGTCTATTCAAGTCCTTATCACCACAACACTAACGGGATCATAGAAAGACAATTCAGAACAATAAGAGACGCCATAAATACGATTAAAAGATGAAATGCATAGAGATTGGGTAGAAATGTTGGCAGAAATAGAATTCAGGTTAAACAGTACAATTCAAGCAACAACTGGAATATCTCCAGCCGAGATAATCTTCGGAAGAAAACTAAGACATTGGTGGAAAACTACAACAGAAGGAAAAACTGGAGAAAAAGAAAATAAACATATAATTGAAACAAAGCGAATATTTCAGGTCGGAGATAAAGTCTTGATAAAGAAAGTTAACCCATCAAAAGATGATGACTGTTATATGAGACCAGCTAAAATTATAAAGCAAAGACACAAAAAAAGTTATGTGATACAACTAGAGGACGGAAGGATCTTGATCAGAAATGTAGAATGGCTAAAGCCATTTAAACCGAGGGGATGTGAGGAATATTTTAAATTGTTTGTATGTGTAAATGTATGGATGCTGTACGTTGATTTAAGTATGTTGAATTTAGAATGATGATTCTTCCACCCAGATGAAAATTGGTATTTTTTTATTAAAGTTAAAGTGATTGACTATTTGAACACAATTAAAATAATCATTTGATAAGTTCATATTTTTAATTTCACAATTAAAATTAAGTGTAATAATTTTAGTAAAATTTAAATTAAATGCATTTTTAATAATTTGATGACATTTTTATTATTTTGGGATTTATTGAGAAATGGTAAAATTTATTATTTTTAATTAATATTGTTTAGAGGTTAAATATTTTAAAAAATAATTTAGAAAAATTGTTCGAATAATCATGATTAAAAACAGAAATAAGAAAACCAATTAGAACGATGGCAAACGATGAAAGAGAGTCATAATGATTCTAAATGTAATTGCAATAAAAATTCAAATGAGACTTGTCTAAATGTTCTTAATAATATATATATAGAAAGTAAGTTAACAAAAAGAATGGAATAATATACGACACTTTCCATGCAACCTCAGTGAAGTTTTGTACTAATTTTATAAATCTATAATCAATTTTTTGCCATCATTAATTAAATAAAGCAATTATTGTAAATTTAAATAATGATAATCATATGTATCGAAATGTAAGTTTGACGAAGACCTCCATTCCCAGAGTCCTGCAAAAAAATTAGACAAAAGAAAAAACAAGTGGAAATTGACAAGTTTTGTTTGAACAAAAGATTTTTTAAAAGATTTTTATGCGTAAAAACAAAAGATTTTATATGCATATGTATCATCTCACGGGATGCTCCCAATTGGAGAAATAGAGCACAGTGACGAATTGTGATTGGTCGATTCCGACTCCCGTGTTGTGGTGTCGACAGATGTGCAAGCCATTAATTTCTTTTACATTTTTACATTTTATACATATAATATAATTTTATTAAGAGTATTTATTTAATTTAATGTATTCATTCAATAATCTTGAGGTACTTTTATGTATACCTTTTTAATTAAAATTCAATTATAATTTTAAATATTTTGAGTATTTTTAGAAAATATTTAATTATTATGTATTTAAATTTATTTATATATTTTTTCATTATTTCTTATTTAGGATTGAATTTATTAATTATATTAAAATAATGAACGATTTAATCTTTTTAGGTATAAATAGAAGATCCTTTTCGAAAGAATCAGTATTTTCATTTAATCTATCTCGCGTCCGTTCGAATATTTTATTCAAGTGGATTTTGTAATTCGGTTTTGATCAAACCAAAAATCGATTTATTCATTGATTATTAATTTATCCAAATTGATCTTGGATTGTTCAAAGTGAAAAGATGCATTCTTATTTTTATATTTATTTATTTATATTTTTTATTTTATGTTTTTGGTTTATTTAAATGATAATATTTAAAGAAATGGGAAAATAGAAGCTAATATTTTTTTATTTAATAATGTTTTTGTAAACCCTTCATTTAATAACAAAAAATAGCATTTTTTTAAACAAGTTTTTTTTTAATAAATCTCCGAGGAACACTTTTTTTATTTATTTCTCGAACAAACGATTTATACATAAAAATAATAAATTTTAAATATAGGTAAATAATTAAATATTTCATTTAATTTGAAAATTTTATTATTAAATTTATAAAATGTTATTAAATTATGTTACAATAGAATATTTATTATTTTTGAACAAATGTTAATATACTTAACTTACGACAATCTGTTTTATTTCGTAATTTTATTAGAAGTCTTGTACTTTTAAAGTAATTACTTCAAATTTAATTTAAAATATTGTATTTCCAACCTTATTAACCCTTAGTAGCCTGATTTACGAAAGTGATTTATTTTTAATATTACTGTGTTTGCTTGAGGGTCTAGATGAAGGGAAAAATAGCTAAAAATATCACAATATTTATTTTACATATTTATTTAGAAAAAAAACAGGTATCAATTTTGATACTTCAGATATTAACGCCATAAAGAACGTTTAAAAGATTGGTATCAAAATTGAAACTCTAGGTTATTAATGGTTAAAGTTGTTATTTTAAATTACTTATTCCACATTGCAAATATATTTTTTATTTCAAACATTATTAATGTCTTACATTTTTAAATCTGTTGTCAGACTATTTCATTTCAAATTATATTACAAACTAAAATAGGACCCGTCATGTATGTCAGGAAAGCTAAATTTTCATATTTTAAAGTTTCTTTTATTCATAAATTTTTGAACTTTAAAAATTTGAAAATATTTTTTTATCTTTATATTCGAGAAAAAATGATATAGGTTTTTGCCAGACACAACAGTCTGTGAAAAAAACAACCGAAAAAATTTAATTTCACAAAACATTATATGAACATAATTAAATTTATTCGATGAAATTTCTTTCCTCGTGTCTTGTTTTCGCTTTTTTTAGTCATTGAATCTTTTCAAAAATTTTTTTGATGTTCTCTAAATTGAAGTTGTTTTTCTCTATTAAGTCTCTTTCCATGTTCTTCGAGGAACTCTTTCTATTTCTTTGCCTTTAAATTTTATCATAGTGAAGAGTTTAAATTTTTCAAAAATATTTACAGATTAGTATTGTAGAAAGATAGTGATTGAGCGTTAATTATTTAAAAATTAACCTAAAACCTAAAACTAACCAAAGCCCAAACAAACGAACCTTAACCTTAATCCTAACACTTAATACTAACCTTCATCCTAACCATAAACCCAAACACTAACATTTAACCTAACCTAAATCATAAACCTAACCCTAACCGTCACACCTCACGCTAAACGTAATCCTAACCTCTAACACTAACCCTAACCCCTAACCCTAAATATAACTTAAACCATAACCAATCAACTCTAACCCTCATACGACAGTCTTACCCTAACCTTAAATCCTAACCCTTAACCGCTAACACTAACCCTAAACATAACCTAAACCCTAAACAATTAAATCTAAACCTCACATGAGAACCTTACCCAAACCTTAACTTTAAACCTAAACATAACCCTAACCTATTAACCCTAAATCTCACACCTCACCCTAACCCTAACCCTAAACTTAACCCTGTATAAATGAAATTTTGATATTATTATCAATAACGAAAATTTGTAATTTATGCTAAATTGTTTAGCAATATTATTAACAACATCAATATGATTTTCGAACATTTATTAATATCACAAGCCTGAATTTTCATTAAAAAAATTATTCAAACTACTTTAACTATTCGACATTTTTCTTCATTAATATATTTCTGCATCCTAGTTATTTTTGAAAACAAATGGAGAAAATTGATATAATATTAATTTATTATCAAAATTTTATTGCTTAAAATTTGATCTATATATTTTCCCAATTAAATGAAAATTTTAAATTACATTAAAAATTTAAAAATTGCATTTGAAAAATATTTTAAATATTTTTACTTTAAAATTAAATTAAATTATTTTGAATTAATATGGGTAGGAGAAACACAATGCGAATCAACATACAACATGCAAAATATAAAACAATAAACAATTCAAATCATTCCTCACAAATATAATGAGTAAATAAGTAATAAAAATCGTAATTTATCAAAAAAATTAGTTTACTGTTAGTATTTTCATAAACTATTATATATATATATATATATATATATATATATATATATATATATATGCCGAAAATAAATAAAATTTATCCAATAAATTATTGGATGAAAATAAATTTATTTGACTTTTCCTTAAAACTAAGAAAAATGCACTAAATGCAATCAATCTCATTCTCGCAAACCAACCATTGGCAGCTATCAATTGCCACTTGAGAAAACGATATGTTTTCTCTATCGTTCCGTACTTTACAAGGTAACGGAGACATGATAAATTTACAAATTTCAAAAAAATCATTTAGATAAACAAATCGCTCAATTACATCAAATAATAACAATTAATTTTTATCATTGTTATTTTCGGTTTCAATCATCGGTATTTAATTACTGATTATTAATTATTACTTGCTGAAATTTTGGATTTATATTTGGAATTTATGATCATAAAATATTGAGTATCTTGGATATTCCCAACATAATAACGGAAACACAAATTTGGTTAAGTAATATAGAAATAAGAAGAGTGTGTACTATTTAATATTTGACCACCCACAGGGTAAAAAAGAGAATTGTGAAAAGGATTTCCTATCTCAACTCTCAGAGATTTACTTTATATTTATTATATATTCAGATAAGATATTCAAAGTGAAAGAAGACACAATAAAACTGATATTAATGTGAGTATATGCTCACAATGACAGTAGGGACAGTAATGAATCTAAGAAGACATTTTAAAAATCAGTTTACACCATGATTCAGAAGGCAACCCTTAAATATGAGTTACTTTTTATAGTGGATTTCAACTGCAGAGTTCATTTTGAGTAAGAGGATGACATATTCGGCGTAAAAAGATTTATCTCAGAAAATCATACTTATGATTATGAAGACAGAATCATTTTGCTAGAAGAAAGTTTGTGGAATGACAATAGTAAACATGTATTATAAACACAAGTTAAACAAAAGTACGAACTAGGTTCAAATGGAAACGAAAAAAATATGAGCTACTGGACTTCTTTATCGTAGAAAAAATGTCCTCATGAGGCCTTCATTAATCAGTATAGACAAGAATGATAAAGGTATGTCAGTAAAAGAAAAAGGGTTTGAAGGTCATGAGGACCTGAAATAAATCTTCATAATGATTAAAAAAAGAATGTGATAACAACAGTAATGATAAAACATATTGGAAATCGAACGAAGCAAAAGCGCCAGTTTCAAGGAAAGTCAAGTATCGTTTAACCGTTGTCAGTTAAGAGATTTTAAAATAGAAAGAAGAATGAAATTTTTAAAGAAATGATCAGATTTATTTGAATCTAGAAGTCTTAAGTCATATATCAACGAGTGGGAATGAAGATCTGGCACAGCACTATTGTTTTTTTTATTTTTCAGGTTAAACCGCTCATTGAATGAACCGACATGACAAGATTCGTTATTATAACTGTGAGGAATATTTTAAATTGTTTGAATGTGTAAATGTATGGATGCTGTATGTTGATTTGAGTATGTTGAACTTAGAATGGGGATTCTCCAACCCAGATAGATATTAGTATTTTTATATTTAAAGTGATTGACTATTCGAAGATAATTGAAATAATAATTTAATAAGTTAATTTTTTAAAATTAACAGTTAAAATTAAGTTTAATATTTAAAAAAAAGAAAAGAATTTAATTAGATTTTTATTCATTTTTTCTCATTTTTAACAATTTTATAAAATTTTGAGTTTTTATGAAGAAATGGTTAAAATTATTATTTTTAATTTATATTTTTAGAAATTAAATATTTCAAAAAGATTTAGAAAAATTTTTCGAATAATCATGATTAAAAATAGAAATTAAAAACCAAATTAAAGCGATGTCAAACAGTGAATGATCTTCCGACAGTTGTAATGACTCTAAATGTGATAATAATAAAAATACTAATAAAAATTATATCAATGTTCTTCACAATAACGATGTTTGATAAAAATACACAGACTGTAGAAGAGGTACACTTAGCAATACAGTAGCTAACAACTGGGAAAGCCCAAAAGGAATAAAGAGATTACATAGCTTCTAAAATGAGAACTCAAACAAGATTTTGAATTGATTTTGATTGGAAACCGAAAGGATCTACTAAACTTGAAGTATTGAAACTAGATATTCTGTATTTCTGTGGCCCAAATTGATTTTTATTCATATAAAATGGTTTTAAGAGAGTTTATTAATTTTCATTTTTGTATTAACTTTGTTATCTGGGTAAATACATGAATTGGAGGACATAAGGATCTAGAATCTTTTTATTGTCATAAATGATGTTAAAACATAAATATTTAAATATTTTTCATAATTTAATGATTTTGTTAAGAAAAACTTGTCGAAACCTTTTTTACCTCATAAAAACGACAAGTTATGATTTTATTATCAATTCGATATTGACATTTTTTGGAAAACATTTTCATAAATGTTAGGCTTTTGGAGAGCTCACATAAATTTTTAAATTTTAGTATTTAAAATCTCTCCAAGGAATTTTTAAAATATTTAAAAATATGTCTTTATAAATTAAAACAATTAAACATTTTTTATTGAAACTTTTTTTTGAAAATATTTTAATTTAAAGTCTAAAATGACAATTTTATTATTGAAACTGTTGTAACAGCTGAAGAACTAAGAGTCAAATAAAATTTTATTATACAAAAACTTCATTTGATATTCAAATAAATTATTTTTGATTGATTAAAATATATTTTTAGTTACTTTAATCAATATATTTCTACATCCCCATCAGATTCGTCTTCCAATGAATCTTCATCGACAACATAATCTTTCAAAAACTTTGGTCTTCTTCGAGTGCGTTTCTCAAGAATATTCACAGATTCTTCGGGTTCTGAAGCCCTATTGGCCAAATTTGGTTTGACTGTCTGGGTTTCAGGTTAGATTCTTCTTGATCGTATGTGACCCACCACTTCCAACCAAATATTTGCAATACGAAATTTTCTTCAAAATTTCCCCCTTAATCCATCGCTGAGTGCAAATTGTACTTAACATAGGTTTTACCCAAACCAATTGATAATCGCAACACTCAACACATTTACCACTTGTTTTCGTTTCATTTTCCGTAAAGCCGCCTTTATTTTTAATGCCTTTGTAGTTATATATTGTTGAACCATCTTAATACTTCCGCAATTGTTATATTAGATCTTACCGCAATTCTCTTAATTGTTCGATGATTTCTTTCTACCGTACCGTTACCGCTTGGTCGATTGCTGACACGATAAATTAGTTCTACTCTCCAGCAATCTATTATGTCTACAAACTCCTTTGAATATAAGGTAGTATCTACTATCAATTCACTAGAAGCTCCACGCTCGAAAAATATCGAATATCTGATTTCTATAATGGACTTCGCAGTTTCATACTGAATTTCTTTCCAGATCACGAATCTCAACGGTCCGCAATCTACTAAACTTAAATACTTCTTACCATTATTATTTGTTACATCAATTTCCAATCTTACAGATCAACGTCTTTTTTCTATTTCACCAATGCAACATCAATCGACTGGCACTGTTGACATTCTTAAATTAAATTCGTGGATATTTTCTATTTCGCAAAGGAATTTCATTCTTCTTGCACCCAAGTGACATCTCTTATGAGCTCCTTTAATTTTTCAACTTCGACAGTCATTGTGATACAGCAAACATTTTTTACCAAGATTTTCGATATTTCGGTTAACTCGTCTACTTTGTTTAAATTAATTGATACGAATTCTATCTTAAGCGCTATTTTAAATTCATTACATATATTTTTATAATTGACAAACGCCGTCTTATAAGTAATTCCGAGATGACATTTGTATTCAATCTGGATCTGTTAGTTATCACCTCATTTACTCATGAAACCACTGATTTATTATCGCATTTCACTATAATGTCGTTCATTCCCCATTTTGTACAAATATTCAAACCTTTCACTACTGTCTCAAGCTCCATGATATTTATGAGCCTCAAATCATCTGTATTTTTCATCCAAGATTCGTCTTCAATCGTCTTATCATCAACTTCAAACAATGCGCCAATCACTACAGAACTTGCATCACAACAGAGAGTTCCCACTTTACATTCATCTATACTCCATACACTAAAACATGGGTTATTTTCCTCGACCCTATCAGGAATCCATTGTACTTTCTCAATCATAGATTTGTCAACAATCTTATCCAAGTCGCCCTCCGCCGTCCGTTTAAGATTCGAACACGCCAACCTTAACCAACGTGCAACAAGATATATACCCGTTAATTGTCCACACAACGAGTAAAGCTCTCGAAGAGACATGGATTCTAATAAATCTTATTTGATTTGTTCACTTCCACATGATGTTTCCATCAATAATTTTAACATGTAAACCAAGAACTCTTACTATTTTTTCATAATTAACTCTTTCTGGCTGTTTACATTCTAACCCCAATATGCCAAACAATTGCCTCACTTCCCCTTGACTTTAGATTCGTCGACAAAAATGTCATCGATATAAGATCTCGTAACAGCTTTAATATGAAGACTAAACATGTCTGACAATTTCTGCCATAATGGTAGGAGTCATATTGAGACCGAATTCAATACGTGTTAATGTGAACTTCTTACTATTAATCATACATGATTGGAAGGGCCATAAAGCCGGCTAAATACATATTTGCATATATACATTTGAAGTCTTTTATCATGAAATGGTTAGTTTTTCATAAACATCTAAATACTTGTTAATTCTCTGAAGTCGAAAACTGGTCTTATTTTTTCTTTATTCAGTTGTAATATTCCATAAATTGTAATTGATCTCACTAGCTTACCCATTTGCCCTTCATCATACTCTACCAAATAACCTTTACTGATCCACTCTTTCAAAATGTCCATTGTTTGTCTATCTTTTAGTTTGTACTTTTGTAAACATGTCTGTCTCTTCGGTAAATATTCCGGTGCATTGGACTTCCAATTCCAATATACTTTCCACTCTCCCTAAAATTGGACTCTAATTATATTTTCTAATAAAAAATTATCCGTACTCGCCTTGGGCAAATTAGAACTTGTATCGTAACTAGAAAAATTCAAAAGTTCTGACTTAACTGCAAACGCCACGTATCATTTGTTAAATATCATTCACATAATTTCTCGATTGTATCTTCTCCAAGCAATGCATCCAAACTGACGGGTAACTCATCCATAAGTAAACAACCCAATTTTACCATTTTATCCCTCAAATGATATCTACAGTACAAAACCCCATCGTAATCTCTGACCGATTGGCTAATATGACCTTTTCAGTACACAGTCGCACAGAATATTCTTCTAAATTACTTCTCCTGATGACTGATCTAGAGAAGCCGGTGTCCACCAAAGCCTTCACACATTTTCAATTCACCATGCAATGAACTCCCGGAAGCGCCATCGGGAAGCCACTGATGCTGGCTATTTCTCGATAACTTTTCCCATCCGACAGTGTCTGGCGATATGATCTTTTGATAGCATCTAAAGCATGTAATATTACTTAGCAATGGAGGGCTTTTAAGGCAATCCTATTCCACCATTTTAGCATCATTGCTACTACCCCAACGCCCTCTAAAGATACTTCTTTCCCACTGATCATATTAACTCCCCTTTGACGTGTTCTTTGCATTTTTACTAATACTGATGTAATTGCGGATGATTTCCACGATTTCTTACCACCTTCTTTTAATTTCTATCGGTAATCCAGCAAAGAACGCAGCAATTTGCAAATTTTCAACTTTTTTCGGCAGTCTCGATATTTCAGCGACATATTTATCAATCGTATCAAAATCAGAAGATTTAATGTTCTTCAATTTACGATAAGCATCTCGAGGTTTCATTCCGTAAGCTGCATCCAATACTCGAAATACTTCAGATGGGCTCCTCTGTTTTTCTTCCGACAGATCCATGTATATGCTTAGAGCAGATCCGCTGTACTCAAACAGAAACAACAAGGACACGTCTTTCACTTGTTACATCGCCGTCATCATCGTAAATTGTTTTTCCATAATGCCCAAGAACCATCTCGATTGAATTTGCCTAAAAAATCTAGAATTAATTTGGTACTTGTCAAAGTCCGGATAGCTTGTTGTAACAGCCAAAGAATTAAGAGTCAAATAAGATTGTATTAAATAACAACTTACTATTCATAAACAAATTATTTTTGATTGATTAAAATATATTTTTAATTATTTTAATCAATATATTTCTAGGGGATGAGTTGAAAATTTGATAATAAAATTGGAAAGTTTCTTAAATATTTTTTTTAAATAAAAGAATATTTTTTTGTTATGACTTCAACTTTTGACATTGACATTATAGATTTTTGAAACTTTTTTTCATTTGTTCTAGTAAGCATTTCTAGACACAGAAAGGATGTATTATTTGTTCAACTCAAACTTTATTTCTTATATTATATTTAGGTTTTCTTAAGATGTGTAATAAATTATCATATTATTTTTGTAGATGATGAAAATTCCCATTTTTCTTCTATTCTTTACTGTTTCGAGAATCGCCAATGAAATTATACAAATCGTTGAAGAACCCAAGAATAATACCGAAGTAGAAGGTCTGACACAGTATTTTAAGACCATCGTTCCACAACCTTCTATTCCCATTCGAATAATTGAAGATCACAAACTTTACCCCTGTCTCTACATTGATCCAGTAACCCATGCCGTTATGGTCAAAAATAGAATAGATCGAGAGGTTTTATGTCCTCAACAAGATAAGTGCATTTTTTCTATAAAATTCTTAATCAGTCCCAGTTACCAATCCATCCATCTTAATGTTGAAATAATAGATCTGAACGATAATGCCCCTAGTTGGCCTGAAAAATCGAAAACCGTGACTTTCATCGAGTTTGAAGGAAACAAATTTGAGTCAAGGTATATACAAGTAGACAAGGCCACCGATCCAGACACAAATAAAAATGGACAAATTAAATATTTTATCAAAGAAAAAGATGGAAAAACTCATAATGAACATTTCCAAATGGAATTCCCTGTTTCCGACAGTCATTGGCTTAAATTACTACCGAAAATCGTTATTGATCGGGAAAAAATGAATTTCTATGAAATGATATTATTAGCCGAGGACAATGGAAATCCAAGATTAACCGGAAGTTTGACAGTTTTTGTTTATGTTATGGACAGAAATGATAACAGTCCGATATTTGAACAACCTCATTATCGAAATGATGGTTTGTCAGAAAAGGTTTCACCTTGGTTTCTAGTTTTAACGGTATCGGCCAGTGACGCCGATGTCGGAAATAACAGTAAGATTACTTATAGAATTAATGATCCAAGGGCTTCGGAGTATTTCTTTATTAATGAACACGGGAATTTATTAGTCAAAAAAAGTATCAACTATGATGCTGGTACTAAAAATTTTAAATTTTCTGTGTTAGCGATCGATGGAGCGCCTGAAGAAAATCGAAAAACGGGTGAATGTGAAGTGGTTATAAATATTAAAGACGAAAATGATGAGAAACCGGAAATTTTAATTCATGCAATGAAACGGGACCCTTTGACTAACGAGCCAGTTATTATCGAAAATGAAGTGACCCCTAACTTTACTATAGCTTATGTAGAAGTAAAAGATCCGGATTTGGGGGGCACAGACCGCGTGAGTTGCATTTTAAATAACAATTCGAAAATGCGACTGGAACAGATTGCTTCTAGTGGAAATGAGTTTCAAATTATCGCTGGAGGTAGTTTTGATCGTGAAGAAAGATCTTTGGAAAAAGCGGTTATTACTTGTACGGATCAAGCTCGCAATACAGCCTTCAAGTCAATCACTTTTCAAATATTAGATCTGAATGATAATTCTCCGAATTTCACGAGAATATTTCATTTTCGGGTTATGGAAAATTCTACAAATCCTGTTGTATATGTAGGGGAAATAATGGCCGTTGATAAAGATGCCGAAAGTAATTCGAAAATTGAATTTCAAATAATCGGAGGTGAAGACCAGATCTTTCGAATTGATGCGTATGGGAAAATGTTTACGAAGAAGATTTTGGATCGTGAAGAAAGAGAAAAATATAATCTGACCATTTTGGCCAAAGATGGAGGTGTTCCTCCACGAACTGGAACGGGTTTGGTCATGATTGACGTTATAGACATAAACGATTGGAAACCAAAATTTAATTCCTTATTATACGAATTTAGTATAAGTGAGAACGCAACAATAGGATCGGTCGTCGGATTAGTCGTAGTGACGGACAAGGATTTACCGGATAACACGTTTATGAAGTACAGAATAATTCCAGAAGTGAATTCAAAGTATTTTATTCCTCCTTTTCAAATTAATCATAACAGTCAAGAAATTATAACAACACATCTCTTAAATAGAGAAAAACAGAATGTTTTTATGTTAACAGTAATTGCTATTGATAACGGGCAACCTGTTTCTTTAACTTCAACAACAACAGTTAAAGTAACGGTCTTGGATGTGAACGATAATATCCCTATCTTTAAAACCAGTAATAAAACGGTATTCGTTGTTCAGAGGACCGACCCTGCTGGTCATGTAATCGGGGTTGTTGAAGCTACGGATTTGGATAGTGGGGAGAATTCCGAAATTATTTATCAAATAAAAGATGGAAACAATCAAAATTATTTTACTTTTGATTCTCTTTCGGGAAAGATTTATTTATCAACTCAACTTATTAAACAAGGAGATCATAAACTTGTGATCATTGCTTGTGATAGAGGAAAGCCTCAATTATGTTCCCGATACCTATGGGTCACAATTCGAGTCGCTAAACCTCAGAATGCTGTGAATTATGAGACTCCCGTACAAGATCCAGTCCCAGACTCTAAAACTTATTTCTTTATTATTTGCGTTCTTGTTATAGTACTATTCTTCATTATCACCCTCATTATTTGTGCAATTATTAGCAAAAATCGATTATGCCATAAAGTAACGCTCGGAAATCAGAATGGCGTTGGTGAGATTTCAGAATTTAATGTTTTATTTTTGTATAATATATATTATTTTATTTATTCGCAAAAAATGTTTATGATATGTCTATTCTAGCCGAATAACCCGATTACGATATATAGTAAATAAATGGAATCAATGATATATTAAATGATTTTCTTTAAAAACTTTTTATTAACCCTTTACTGACTATTGATGCCATATGGAATCATAATATATATATCAGACTTGTATAGCCATCTATGAATGAATAGGGATAACATTTTTTATTTAGATCGATAAGGAAGATCGATAAGATATATTTGTTGTCAATTAAATTTTTACTCTAATTACTTTACTGCTTTCGCATATATTTTACTACATTTCAGTGTATATATATAGCATTGATATTCTTAATTCAGCCAGGAAAGGGTTAAATCCATTTTTGAAAGCCTTTTTATTAATTTCAATTTTCATCTCATTATCAAATCTATATATATAAAACACTAAAAAATTGATTCATCTACCAACGTACAGCCAAACCGTAAGTCGTAAAAATATGAAATTTGGATGGAAGAATAATTCCTTTTATGACGTAGAGGTCCACTAAGAAAGGATTTTTCAAAATTCTGCCTCGAAGGCCCTGTTTTGGCCCATTTTGTTTCTTTCATTTATTTTTGTTTTGTTTGTTTCTCTTTATTCACACAGTCAATTAAAATTTATTATTAATTTATTTCAAAATCAATACATTAATTTATTGAATTTTACATACTTCTAATGTATATTAAGTGAAAGAAATAAAATGGGCCAAAACAGGGCCTCGAGGCAGAATTTTGAAAAATCCTTTATTATTCTTTCATCCAAATTTCATATTTTTACGACTTACGGTATGGGCTGTACGTTGATAGATGAATCAATTTTTTTACTGTTTATATATATATATATATACAAACTAGCTATATATACCCGTGCTCCGGTACGGGATTCTAACTTTTAATACGACTATTTAATAGTGAAGCTTTAAAGTTTTGAATTTTTTTTATTTTAAACAGAGGGAAATCCTACATGGACACACTGGCCCGGGCCAGAATAGTGTTGATTATTTATTTACAAAAATTATTTACAACAAAAAAATATTTGACGACGGATATCAAAATCCATTTCCTGTGTATTATAAATTAAAACAGAAATAGCTCTGAATAAGCATGCTCCATCTCCTAAAATTGGAGTTTATTTAGAGCTATTTCTGTTTTAATTTATAATACACAGGAAATGGCTTTTGATATCCATCGTCAAATATTTTTTTAAAATATTTGAGCAACCTGGATGAAGGGGTATTTTGGACACCCAACAGGATGAAAAACAAGACTTAGCAAAGGGCGATGGAGTTCCTTCGAGCCAATGACCATCCATACTAGGAGAGGAGATTGGCTACTCCAGGTTACTTGCCTACTGATACATTTAAAAATATGCCAAAAACCAAGCCAAAAAGGCTAGTGATTAATTGGGTGCACCGACGGTCTAACAGCTAAGGTCAAAATATTGGACAATACTTATCACAGAAAATCAGGTCTTATTACAATACTTTCTAAATAAATCTTAACCAGACAATTTAGTATGTGAGATTAAATAATAAGTATCATCACTTTTAACATTTATGGGTGTACTGGGACATCGAATGCGCTTTCAACAATAGATTTTATTGGTATTTTTTGCGACAAAACTTATGAGGCAACCCTATATTTATACATCTTTGAAAAGAATGATCAGATAATTTTTTTCAATAAAGTTTAACTATCTTCTACCTGTATTTAATATGCAGTACGTTTTTTAACAAATATTTAGATCTATTTTAAATATAAACTCAATTTCCTTCATCAAATTTAGGAATGGAAATATTAGGCTTTTTATAACTAACAACTCAAATAACTCCCGCCAAGATAACTATTAATTTGTTCGTTCAGAATCATGTAATTTAAGATCGGGATTACTCGTATCGTCATACCTTTGATATGCTTTAGCCCCATCAAAGGTATCATTTCAGGAAGTTTCCTTTCTCGAATATCATCCCACTTTATTTAGGCTCCTTCTTTAATCCCCTAATTCACTTTTTCTATAGAGAGCTCATTATCTTCATTTAGAATTGTAAAATTAGCATATGATCATCTCCTAACAGGATAATCAATAAAGAATGTCAAGTTAGTTCTCCAACAATTTCGGTCAAACTGTACTTTAAAATCTTCATCCTTGATTTCTTACTTTCTCCCCATTTCAAGCCCAGTAAATACCATGATAACTTACGGTTTGCTTCTTTACCACCAAATTTTATACATACGTCCTCACCATTGTCCATAAATAAAATCGTTTCCCATTGTGAGGAATATTTTAAATTATTTAAATGTGTAAATGTAGTGATGCTGTATGTTGATTTGAGTATGTTGAATTTAGAATGGTGATTCTCCCACCCAGGTGAAAATCGGTATTTCTTTCAAATTTAAAGTGATTGACTATTCGAACATAATTAAAATAATAAGTTTTTATTTTTTAAATTAACAATTTAAATTAAGTTTAATATTTATTTTAAGAAAAGAAAAGCATTTAATTAATTTAAATAAATTTAATAAGATTTAAATTAAAGTCATTTTAATAATTTGATAACATTTTTATAATTTTGTGTTTTTATTTAGAAGGGATTTAAATTATTATTTTTAATTAATATTTTTAAAAGATTTATAAAAATTGTTCGAATAATCATGATTAACAATAGAAATAACGAAACCAATTAGAGCGATGTTAAATGATGAAAGATCTTCGGAGATTTGTAATAACTCTAAGTGTTGTATTAATAAAAATTCAAATGAGAATTATCTATGTGTTCTTAATCCCAATGATTATGTTTGTAAAGATAAATATGCCTAATATTATCATTTATGTATAGTTTAATTATGGATTCCAAATATTCTTTTGAAATTTAATTTGTTTAAATATGCGAAAGGCGCGACTTATATATTGTTCAATAAAATCTTCGTGGAATTATTTTGTTCTGATTTATGATTGATATTCCTTACAATGTTGAAAAGTTACAAGTGGTTTTTCAACCACAATCGCTTTAACAGCTGCCTGTACGATTTCATAAAGTTGCAATCGAGCGTAGTTGATTTTAACACTGGATATCCAACTGATTGCCAGCAAACGACACTAGACCTTCGTTCTTTAGAATATTGATTCTTGACTTTATGCATTCTTTTCTAATAAGAGTATTACTGCTATCAGTGTCCTCTTCACCTTCACCTTCCACCGTCGACTCTGATTTATTTCTGATAATGAATAAATTCATAGTGATTGAGATTTTTTAGAGACATTCATGTCCTTCTAATTGGCATAGTTGTCCTCGAAGTATAATGATTTTTTGTAGGCGTAACCAGTTCCAGTACTTGTCCCACCACTAACTCAAACTGTATCATTTGGTCCTATATCATTCATTGGGAAGATGATTGACCCACTTCATCTTCCCTGCTGTCGTTTTTCGATACTTTACAATTAGATTTAATATGTTCGACTTTCCCGCATTTGAAACATTTACACCTGTACATTATTTGTGATTATCTAAGCCGATTGTACTTGACAAGTCGATGGTTACTGTGAATCGCTACCACCACTTCTTCGTTATGTTGCTGAGGCTACAATTTTTGTCTTAGTAAACACACTTCAGAACCTTAAATCACTGTCAAATGTTAGCTGTACCTCATTCTTTATGAGTTCTGGCAAACATTGAATAAAAATCATTGGACAATTGCATTGATCGAATCATGATCTTGAACCACAATTTTGATCAGAAGAATGATATTTGCTGCTGAAACATATACACATCCGATCATATGTTATGAGCCACCTAACAATTTTTTAAAACCTATGTAATTATAATAATTAACGTTTGTTTCAAATACGTTAATCTATAAAATAATTATTATAGTATTGTAAGTAACTGAAAAATATTAATAAAAAAATTTTTATAAAACAACCACGTTTTTCAAGCATTACCAATGCACTAAAAAGAGGAAAATAATTTTTTTTTCTAGGCATGTGAGAAATTTTATACCTAACCAAAAACGTGGGGCATAGAAATGATCGATTGTTACTAAAAAGCAGTAAAGAGGAAATAGCAGTTACTAATAGCAGTAATTCA
>MQRK01219438.1:12958-24263 GCA_001938485.1 Girardia tigrina
AGTCATAACCTGAAAAAATAACAACATTAGATAATTGAAATCAATTATATTGAACAGCATTAAAATATTAAAAATAGAGTGTCCTGGGACTTTTCGGCCACCCTGTATATTATATATTAATGTATATTTACATATATTAATATACCATATATTAATTTTTGAAAAAACAAATTTGGTGTAAGCCGTTGAATAGTAAGATATGTCGTTGTTTTTGTTCATATATTAAAAGTACTTATTCCGTCTTTAGAATTTTCGGTTAAACGAACGATTAAACGTTTAATTCTTTAAACGGATTGCGTTTTTAACGTTTACCATTTTTACTAAACGTGCAGACCCCTACCTTTTTATTACCAGCATGGCACAGTATCTTGTGTGCGTCTTCCATGAATTCTATCCTAGTGGTTCTCGGAATCCAATATTTGTTATCTATTGTTATCACAATATTGTCTTTCAGTATCCATTTCTTTGTTTTTTCCCATTCTAAAATCTTCTCTGATCCGATTTATTTCGTCTTTATCTTTCTGCTATATGAACTCTTTTAATTCTTCGTCTAAAGCCAAGATTCGTGTTTTAATCTTTCCTTTCTTAGCTTCTTCGTGCATTGTTTGTCACTGACTACATAATTTACAAGAATTTCTCGATATTGCATCCGCATTCGAGTGTTTTGAACCTTTTCGATATTCCATTCTCATATCTAGATTACTAAGAAAATTTATCCACGTTTGAAATTTCGGTGTTATTGGATTTTTCGTATTCAGTATAAAGGTAATAGTTTTATGATCCACTCTTAGTAAAAATCTTGCACAGTATAAGAAGTGTTTAAAATTTTGAGAAAAATAATAAATTGTCAGCAGCTCTTTCCTCGTAACACAATATAGAAGCTCGTGTTTGTTCATTTTATGTGATCCATACGCGATCACTCTATCTTTCATACATGTTCTTCTGTGCTAAACTGCCCAAATTGTATCAAACTTGCATCTGTATCCAGTATAAACTCCTTCTCAAGATCTGGATACGCCAGTATCGGGGTGTCAATCATTTTTTCTTTCAATTTTCGAAAAGCTTCCTCGCATTTTTCAATCCATATTATTTTCTTGTCTTTATTCTTACCACACAAATCCTCCAATACTTTTGAGTATTTTGCGTAATCTTTTAAAAATTTTCTGTAATAATTTGTCAGACCCAAGAAATTTCTCAAATGTTTAATACATGATGAGTTCTGAGATTTTTTATTGGTCTCAATCTTTGTTGCTGCTGCTTTAAGCCGCTACTTTCCCGAAAGGCATTCTTTTGAAACAATATTGTCTGTTCTTTGTTGAGAATGCTGTCTTAATCTTTGACTATTCTTCCAACTCGACTTGGTAGTACGCGTTTCAAAGATCAATTGCACTAAAATATTGCGCACTATTCAGTATCTTCATCATATCAAGTACGTACTTTTGATATTATTGGTTTGTGCAAGAAAAATGACAATTAGCTCATCGGAAATTTACTTACGTTAAGCTTGTTTAAATGATGTGTATATTATTGTTATTAAATAAAATTTTCAAAAAATGTCTTTATCTGAATTCTCATCAGAATATATTCCCAAACCTAATAATCTACATACCCGGAAGTTATTCTTGTTACGTTCGAGATTCTGAACTCTCCAATAAACCATCACCTCACATGCCTGGAGTCTTTGAGAAGAGCGTAAGTTGGTTATAGTCTAGCTCGACTATAAACCAGCGGTGTTAAGTAGGCCCCAGAGATGTGCGAAGTGACAGCTGAAATTAAGAAGTCCATTACCCCTTTTCTGTGCATCAGAAGAACCTTCGGATTGATCGCAAGCTGAAAAATGAATTAATTAAAATCAAAATTTCTTGGAGACCCTAAAAACTCACCCTAAAGCGAAAAAGGCTGGAAGATCGAGCACGGTACAGCTTATTCATAATAGACCAGCCTTGACCTCGAGTAAAACTGAGAAACGTCCGGTGAACCCTCTGGTGGGCCTTTGAAAAAACTAAAATAATAAAACAGAGTTAAATTAATTAATAAAAATAAATTTAAAACTTGTTAGTCACGATGAAACAACCCGTTCCAGACAGACGAAATTACATAAATAAACATTGACGAAACCTAAGGAACATCACATAAACAGATAACAGCGAAATAACGAAAATTACCGAACTACAGCAGTCCCTCACCCATTCCAGCCTGTCGGCAGGCATAAACATCATAAAATACTGATTACGCAGTTGCAGCAGTGCATCCGCGAGCTATGGATGCCGAACGAACTATACCCTTCCCTCCCGAAATTGAAAAAAACAATAAACACACCGATGATAGTAGAATATGCCGATAAGACATTATGTAAACCGGACGCTGGTGTTCACTCGAGACTACGAGCGTTTCGAACATATGTACACATCCGGAGGGTATAGATACCAGAGGATGTTGTACACAAATCGCACACAACATTCTGAAAACTTTATTTATTTATCTCACTCACAAGACGTAAAACTTAGTCCACGACAACTTGAATAGACCGAAAGTTAATTGTGCTACATTTGGACAAATAATTGAATATTCTATTATACAACTTTAATATCATTTTAAAAAAAAGGGCTATTGTGATATAGGGTAAATTTAGCAATTATGTGTGTTGTTATTTAATCTTTTATTTTACTTCTTTACTTTGTTTAATATTAATTTTCATTATTTTATTATTAACTAACGCGTATATGTTTTGATTTTATTTTTTTGTATACACGTGTTTACGCATTGACATCGTTTTAATATTATCGGAAAATTTAATCTTATTTCTCGTTACTTTATTATTAATTGTTTTATTATTATTGTGCGATTTTGATCTGATTTTATTATTTCATCATACTTGTTTATGAATCGATTTTAATATAAGTATCGATGATATCTCATGTCTCCTTATCATTTTAAAACTAGTTTCAATTGCCATTATTCCTTTAACAAATAACCGTGTTAATAATTTCCTATTTCATCATTAAAGCTTCAATATTATGGAGAAGTGTATCACGTGTGGAAACTTTGATAAAATGAGGTTAACCGAACGGGAGAACCGAAAATGCGGTCAGGGTTCGCTTCTACATCCAAGGGATCGGGTGTGGCGGTCCTTGGGTGTGGTTGCGTAATCCTGTCGTAGCATTCGTGTATATAGCTGTACATACAATTGATAATGATAATGACGATAGATTATGATGATAATGATAGTGATAATAATGGCGACGATAACCCACTGGAGAATACCGTTGATTTACGGCGATACTGATTTTAATTCGAAACTTTGCTCTTCTTCAATTATTCGGTTTTATTTGAAACATTTTATCCTGGAAGGTTTTACAGTCATCTAATTGATTAACTTAACTCGTTTTGGTTTTACGTAATCACTTTAATTACTTTTAATTATTGTTAACTGTAATATTTTATTTTAATGTTAGAATTTATTTTATTGTCTGAACTAATAGAAAACTCTCCTTAAAAATTAAAATTAACTTAAAAAATTGATTAACTTAACTCGTTTTGGTTTTACGTAATCACTTTAATTACTTTTAATTATTGTTAACTGTAATATTTTATTTTAATGTTAGAATTTATTTTATTGTCTGAACTAATAGAAAACTCTCCTTAAAAATTAATCAAATTAAAAATGATCGACGACATGGATTAAAGCAATTACAAAATATTTCAAACTGTGTAACGTATTTAATTATTATCTAGAATCTTGTAATTAATAAAGGAAATTTAAGATGAAATTCAAAAGCTGTTTACGAGGATGCAGCACTAACTATGATGACAAGTAGGATAATAATTACGAGACTAAATAAATAGGAAAATTAGTTGAGATGAGAAGTATGTGATCGGATAATGCGAAACGGTTAACCTGTCGCGACGGTTACAGGTGAACGGTTAAATAGCTGAAGACTTATGAAGATATATACTTTAAACCTATCGGAGTTGATCATCGGCATATAAAATAAAATTAATTATCACACATGTATAAAATTATTGAAAGCAACTTTCATACTTTTTATTGTTTCCCCTTGTCCCGCTGAAGTCATTTTAACTATTACGAACATCAGTTAAACTATGAACATAAATCACTAAAATATAATTGAGCTAAAATATGATGTGTACAATTGAAAAATATTCATTAATCGAATTTTACCTGAGCAATGATCTTAGAGGGTCGGTGCAGGCATCCCATAGAATGCATAGGGGCACGTGGGCTGACCGCCACTTGTTCCTCGAATGTATCATTGCCCAGTACAATTAAATGAAAATGAATTTGAATAACTGTAAAGTCAAATGATCGACCTCTCCAGAAGCTCAGTCACTAGTCGGGACATCCTCGTTACTGGTTAAGAACCCGAAGGTGCTCTAATGTTTACACAACTTGTTGATGTAAGCAAAGGAGGTGCGTCTACTCCCCAAGTGTAGTAAATGTCTGTGTAGAGAAGTAGTGGGAGTTAGAGTTGCCGTTGAACTCCAAGAAAACGGATGGGGGCTCAGAGTCATCAATAATGTTGTTTTGAAGGGGAGCACAAAATTCTGCACCAAAAATACTTCAACAAAAATTTCTTGAGTCACAAGTTTAGCTTCATTTTGGCATTTTCTTTCCATTTTTAAAGGGTAAATTAACATTTAAATACTAGAGGTAATTTTACCTTCCAATCACATTATTAAACATTTACAAAATCAGTCATAAATAGTTCACTATTATCTTATCAGCAACAACTTGTAATTTATCATGATTTAAATTTTGAAAGGAAGAGTACTTTAGCGTTAATTTTAAATTCAAGTGCTTGTTTGATTTCATCTTTAGAAGGGAGACAACGCGACCACTCTCGCTCAATCAAATTTATCGATGACAATAAAACAACAACAAAAAGAAGATATACCTAGTTGGTCGATTAAACAGCTACTTAATCATTTATTGATGATAGAATTGTACGAATCTTTCTTCGAAATACCAAAATCAAGGGCCCGAAAACGTGGATTTATGCAAGGATTATAAAATGAATTTGAAAATATGTGACAATCAGTCAATTAGTTGTGCATTCTTGATTGTATTCATTCCGTATATTGCGACGATTGTGGGAAAAAAAGTGGTAATTTGTCCCAAGTGCAATGTTCAAGTCAGACAGCGTCTTAAAATAGCGATTGAATGAACAAATTTCTGTCACTGATAATTTAATTATTTCTATCAAGTAAATGAACTTATGTAGATCGTTAATTTTCGATATCTTGTCGTTTTCAGCGTCATTCAGATATTACTACCTGAGTTTCATTCGCTTTTATCTCTGAATTTAAATATTATAATATTCAGTAACTCATTTATGGAATATTGTTTATTAATTATCGTTTAGTCCAAGTATAATAAATAAATACAATTAAATAAATGTAAAAAAACTAATAAAATAAAAAATTATCACAAAATAATTAATTAAATAAAAAAGATGTTTTGTCAAAATGGCATTTAAAACCAAATTCTTAATTATAAAATACCACTCCTAATGGTTTCATTTTTCAAGAATATTTCTCGAATGTAAAGGCCGTTTGTGATTGGCCAGTTAATATTGTTATCACAATTGAGCAATTTTTAAAAAAAAATGATTTATAATTTTTTGGCCAAAAGGTGCAAAAATTTGTTTTATAATAAAAAAGATTGTGAAAAACCATTGTTCCTGAATTTTGATTAGATCGAATACAGAGTTATTTTAACATGAGTGAGAACGAAATTAAGGGTCTCTATGAAACATGATCCGACTGTGACAAATAACGAAGGCATCTCTTTATTCTGAATTCGAAAACGTTTCTGAATCCCGTGCTGGATGCGGAAAGGATAATATTCGACTTTAAAATGTTGCTCGGCAAAAATCTGTCCAAAACTCCAAATGATCAACGTGCGCGTATGATCAGTCGAATCGATTCTTCGCGATCTTGATCACCGGGACAGGCCGAGAGGATCGTAGAGCCGGAATATGCGAGACTCGCCGGTCGTGTCGCTGAGGAAGGCGATTGCCGGCAACTGGCCGCTCGTCGCCAAGCGCACCGATTAGCCGAAGAGCAAAGATGCTATTGGTGACGACAGAAAGAAATATCAGTGATCGATTATGTGAGAGAGCGCCACGACGAGAGACAGGACTGCTTGATCAACAGTATGGACACTTACGCGAAGGACGGATGATCGATGAGTTGTCTGCCGCCGATTTGAACGATCTGTTTCCCTTTCGTTTGATTGAGATTCAGTTTTACCCACCACGACCCGCCAAATCCCCATCTTCGCCTTTGCGCAACTACCACGTCAAGCCCGCTCTACAACCGGTACTAATCCAGATTACATAAATAAATTTGTTACTGGGACTGATATTTTTCACCAATATCTACTAAATTCCAGATTATTATTTCTCGGTATTGTTCTTAAATCATGTCTTTAAAAATATACCGATATACACAATTATAAAAACCCAGATTATACAAATTTGACTGTTATGTATATTATGACTAATGGAACTAATTGTATCAAAGAAATATGATACTGAAAGGCAATAAAATCATCTTGCAAATGCACATGTGAAATATTCATCTTGCTAATAATTAACTTAAATACTCCTAATCTATTAAAATAAAACAATGCAACAAAGTCAAATAGCAAGATTTATTTAGTCAGCTATAAATTATAACATTCTAAAAAAAATTCCTCACATAATAACATTATTCATTAATTATTCTTTTCTCTTAATGGTCGGTATTTATGGATCAGATACTCGGATATAACTGATGTTCGGCTACGTATTTTCTGACGAATAACAGTTAATGCCGTTAAAATATTTCCAGAAGCCAACAGAAAGAAAATTATTGCAACAGCTAATACCTGAAATTTAAATTTAAATTAAATTAAATCATTATATATACATTGTAATTAAATGTTAATTACAATTGAAATGTTTTAAACATAAATTCAAACCTGCCACTCCTTTCCCCTGGTATCGACACTAATCTGATAAAGAGTCCAAGCGTTGTATAATTGGTAGAAGTATACGAGAAATAAAAGTGGTAATATAAAAGTTAAATGTTTAAACATCCATGACATGAACCCATCTGTGTTTAAATTCATTAAGTAGGAAGCAAAATCAATCATCTTACCCACGGTTATATCCATTCGATGACGCTCACCTAAAGCTCTCATTTTATAGAGAGAGGCTTTTTGGTAATAATACTGAATGAATTGTACCAAACCTGCATATAAATTAGATTAAAAATGCTATTAAAAAGTACATGTAAATATAAATATATCTTAATAGTATATGTTTCTTAGGTTTAATTTGCCCTTCCGAGACTGTAATTATTTTCATGATCAAGTCACGATAACATTAGGTAATAAAAATGATAGTAGTGAAGGTCCAACAATTAAAGAAAATTCTCAGCTACCGACAACATTACTGAATTCTATTTCACATATGTAATGAGAACTTATATTAATTCCCTTTCACTCTTTCTTCGCAGATTACGCTTCATTAGAATTTCCAATTATTGATATCAGACAATTTTATTATGTTTATGGTGGAGTAATACAACACAATTTCCGATTCAGTTGAAAAATCGGATAACTACGCTCTTTCCACTAGCGGTTCTCGATTGTTCGAAAGTTCGATATTAATTTCAACATAAATATCAAAATAATCAGAAGTGGGTAAGTTCCAAATTTGTATATTATTACTGCTTAAACAAAAGAGAAAAATGCAAATATAAAAATAGTTGTTTGATGTGTATCATAAAAACACTTTAATTCGTGAGTTAGCTTAACATAAAATCGATAGTTCAAGTTGAAAATGTACAAAATAATAAAGACTAAATAAATAAAACAGTATAGTTACTCATTCCACCATTGTCTACTATAAGAAACTGTTGTAAGCTATACATTCCATTCTTACTCTAAAGAATTCGCTGAGCAGAAGGGATTAAGAAGACATGTAAAGAATTCACATCTTGACACAGCGACTCAGTGTCAGCGGGGTGTTGGTTTTTATCGATGCCCCAAAGAGAACTGTCACATATGATATAAAACTAATGGATGGTTGCAGAAGTATACGTTTATGGGTACGAATAAACGCAGTAAATAAATGATTCCAGAAGATAAATTAAATTAGTGATAATTTAAAAGATATGAATTAATTTAGAATATAAATAAACTAAACCTTGTTTTTTGACATCACTGCTGTCATTTCTATTTGAGTGGTGTTTTATGTTTTAAGCCACAGTTTGTGACTAATTTGTAACGCAAATCCTTCATAGCAACCCGGATGTTTTGTGTACTACTCTTTTTTTGAAATATTGAATGAATTGATAGATTGTAATGTCCTTTAGATCATTCCACTTTTTCTTAAACAACTCGAACTCTTTGTCGAATATCTATTTAGATTCGGATAGTTGTATAATAGAGATATCCTGATGCAATCGAGCTTTGTTGCCTTTGTCGATGGCTTTGAATGGTGATTTTGATTGTGAGTCTGATCCCTCGCACGCTTTTTTTCATGTAGAGCCAACATATTACTCTTTTTAAGGGAATTTTTATCAAATGCTGACTTGAATCCAATGGTCGTTGCGCCTTCGGCATCTGCTATTAAATGTGTCATGTCCATAATAAAAGTTTTCAAATTCTTTGACACATGTCTTAATTGACTTGAATATGATTTCGAAATTTTGGCTGCGTTCATTTGTGCAAATTGATATGCCAAACGGATGAAAGTTCTTTTACCCTGTTGCTTCAACCATTAACACAGGATATCCTTGATAAATCAGTTTGCATGTTGTATCGGTACAAAGGTGTTTCGATTTTTGGCATTATAAAGAAAATCGTTTAGTTGTTATCCAGATATTTAATTGGGGTTTCCTTTTACTAGTTGATGGGTTCACTTCACTGCCACATTGATGCCTTGCGTAAATATGATCTAAATATTGATTGTCTGGGATTTGGGTTCTCGCATTCGTCTAATTCTGCTAAATTAATGCAGGTTTGGGATCCATTTTTTCTTGATTTTCTGGATGAAATAGCATATTTAAATAATATTAGGTAGCTATCGATTAGGGAATTTGTTTTCCAGTTTTTCTTTAATTTGAGATGGCTTTTGAAAGTTTACAAATATGACCTCAATCGCTTCTTTTATCTCATCCAGTATTCCACGATATTTTAGCTTCACATGCGTGTTGTGTTCTGTCTCTGATCGAAACATGTCTTCTTTGTCGTGGTGATAAATCATAAAAATTATAGAAAGACATCCACAAGAAGCTTTGAATTCACATTTGTAGACTTGCTTCATTCTTTAGTTTGGCAGTCCCGTAGATTTGATTCACCCATAAATTTTCTTGCATGGTATAGTCTTCATCACTAAATGTTTGTATTTTTCCAACGCTTATTGTTAGACATTGCTCTATTTTTATCTACTTGCAGAAATGTTGTTAGCTGATTTTGGATTTCGATGAATTCTTCTTTACTGGAATAATCACTTTAGTCATCTGAATCTTCATCATCTAGGTTCCTGGCTACTTCTTTATTGCTTTGATTTGTTTTTTCTTGGTCCGGTAATTTGAATTTTTTTAAATTCATGGCTTTTTGATTAAAATTCTATTTAAAAATAGTAGTAATACAATTTATTTTACCTTTTTAGTAAAATTTTTACCTTTATTAATTTTAAATTTAAATCAAAAACATTTCAAACATTAAAATGTATCTGCTGGTTTCACTTATTTATCTGCTGATATCGTTCAAAAAATTATCTTTTAATTTATTTCATTTATATTCTAGAATATTTTTTGATCTTCTATAATAATACATTCATATTCTAAAATAATTAATTCTATATGTTAATTGATCATCGAATAAATGTTAATGGTACTTCTATTACCGTAAATGTACGAAACGTCTCAGATGAAAGACGTACAGATACTTCGGATTCGATCGAAAATATTAATGCTACTTTTATCTCATCCAGTATTCCACGATATTTTAGCTTCACATGCGTGTTGTGTTCTGTGTCTGATCGAAACACGTCTTCTTTGTCGTGGTGATAAATCATAAAAATTATAGAAAGACATCCACAAGAAGCTTTGAATTCACATGCTCAGTACTGATGAGGAAAGCGATTAAGAAGTGATCCCAAATGTGGTTTTGACTTTTCAGCTGGATGATATAACGTATGACAGATACTCAACTGTCACTTTTCCCGTTGCACTAAGAGCGCTTATACAGTCAAAGCTTTACGAAATGACAATATACGGGATTATGATTAATAATTTTTAGAGGCAAACCGAACGTGCACTGAAGACTTGCACTCTTACAACAAATGCCGTGTGAATGGATCAAAAGCTCTTGTATTTTGGAGGTTCCCAAGAGTCTATGATTCACTATTTTGTGCGCCAATGCTCAATATCGTCGTTTATTATGTATGTACAGTTATCGGTTACAGCGGTAGAGGCTTATAAGTAGTTTTTATCTTTGTATTTTTCTCTTGAAGGCTCTAAAGCCTTATTGTCATATTTAATTGTCGCTAAAAATAAAAGTTTGATTTTTAATGGTGTTTTCAACTATTTTTATATTTTAAAATTGTTTAAATATTTCATTAAATATGGGCTTATGTTATAATTTCAGAGGCAAAGCCAGGGTATTTTGCGATTCGGGGCAAACTATAAAATTGAAGACCATTCTCTAAGTTTAATCACATTTTCTATTACATAAATTTTTTATACCTTTACAGTATACGGAAAAAAATTGAAATTTTAATGGAACATTATATTTATATAGTCCACAATAGATTTAGTCTTATTGACTTCACTGTCGCAAACTGGTCAATCACGTCATCAAAATTTGTTGATGCAATGTTTCTCTTTCACCGCTAAGAAAAGCAAGATTCCTGAGACGATAATGTTCCATTGATATACACAAATACGGCAAAATAAGCTTCAATTTACTGAACGACCACTCACAGCTTGCAATTGAAATTGCTATGATTAACAAATTTTGTTGTAAAATTAACAGATTCGGACATACGTAATCTCCATAAAACACCATAAAACCAAGAAGATTCAAAGGAGTGTCCGGTAGAGCTTCAGTTCGGTTACTGAGCAGCATTCTGCAGTCACTAATTTCGATGAAAATGACTTTGCCATTTGTAAAGAACACAAATTCTTCTAATAAAATATATTTAAATTAAATATTGATTGGGTACAATAACCAATTAAACTTTGAAATCTTCCCCTTTTATATTAAGGCAATATTATATAATATGCC
>MQRK01219438.1:24275-53334 GCA_001938485.1 Girardia tigrina
GATGCAATTGAAATTGACATTGCAATTGCACATTCCGGTGATGTCATGACATATGAAATCACCGGAATTTGAACTCTAGTGATGTCATGAGATTTTACATCATTGGAGTTCAATATTACTGAATGTGGTGAGGAATGACATCACCACACCATTGATGTCCGTGTCGTAAAAATTCGCAGTCTGCTTTATTTCGACAAATTGCATCCTTATCTGTGTCAGATAAGAGTCTTAACGTTCACCAAAAATCCAAATTTATTGTTCAGGTCTTTTAGTCAAGAACAACGTGTTGAAATTTCATTTTGAAGCCGATCAAATACATTCTGCATAACGCGTACGATTTCTTCATCTGATGAAAGTCCTACATTTCTTGCCAGCTCTCCAGGCATTCTGTTGCGTGGCCTGATTCTTCTGTCCACCTAAATCCCACAGGTTTTGTACAGAACAAATTGAAATTTTTTATACGTGACAAATTGAAGATAAAGAAAAAAATAAAAGATCCAATATAAGTTACAGCTTCCTTGAAATTCATTGAAGGATGCTGTGAACGCTTCTGTGCCTAAGAACGACATTTCCCAATTGTAATAAAACTATGATATTAAAATTCAATATGCAGGACTGTAACTGTTGTGCACCACTTCTAGTTTCAGGTTTCATAGTTGGGTCCTCCGATAATTTTTCTTAGAAATCTTACTAGTTTATTCAGTCCTTCATGGATATGCTTTAACAGCTTCTGATCGTGCACTCCAGTGTGTTTCAGACTCTCGTTTTACTGTTATCGGAAGAGTTCTGTTAACTATTCCAAACAAATATTCATTATTGTTAAATGAGATAAAAATGAATATATATTTCCAAGAATCGTAAAAAAATTTGACAACTGATTTGCTTAGCTAAGTGTACTTCTGCTAAATTTAAGCTGTGGTTAACATAGTAGCAAGCAGTGCTCTGTGATGTCTTTCACATATTCGTTGTTAAAGGCCAGATATATGCCAGATCATCATATTAGTATTGTCAAAATTGCACTTGACAGTCAGCTAGTACATCACGTTAGATTTCAGTCTCTTGATGATGAATTTCTCTAGGCTTACTGTATCTTTTGAATGTATCTCGATTAATCCTAAAAATGACTCTTCGATAGTTACTTTTTACTGTGAAAATCCACATCCAAAAATCTTATGACATGAGAAAGTTGTTCACGATGTCCTAAATCTTAAGTTTAGTAAAGTAAAGTTGCGTAGTATTTGCTTATTTGATAACCACCGTCTTCTGATTCTGAAGAACTAACAATATACTTGATTTTTTGGATCCTATTTTGGCTTTCTTTTTTCTTTTGAGCTCCACTTCTTTTTCTTCCTGACAAGAGCGACAAAAATCAAAAATATTTTATAATCTCTAAGTACACTGAAGTGAATACAAAACTATAGAACAGATGCTACTGCAATAAATATTTAATAATTATTATTTAAAATATCCATACAACCAAAGCTTTTCTGTATAAATTATAAATAAATCTCTTGTTTGCAACGGCACGTGCCAGGAAATTTGAAATATTTGGGATCCGGTTTACGTCATTTTATACTAAGAAAAATTACAGATAAATCTTGTTAGTGCGATACCGTTAGTTCTGTTTTCATGTATGGCAAGTGATGTGTATTGTGAGCTGATGGGAGACACTAGCCGTAGTGCAACTGTGTTACACTGAGCGCCAATGGAAGTTACATTTCTCGTCTTTGAATGCTCTTTGTTTGCACTTGAACAAGTACAACTAGTCTTTGGTACAATTAGCTAAATGAAAAATAATACTTTATAACACAACATGCAGCCTAATCTACCTTAATAGAGTTTAAGCCGTCTCACCATCTTTGTTTACTGTCACAAGAAAGTCAATAATAACAAGTTTTAGTGTAGTATTTCATGTCTATTTTTATTCAACACGTTTAGATGAAATCAGCTGCACGCAGCACCAGTCTGTGTGAGGCAGACGCATCAGATGACATCTACCACTGCCGTTGCTGCGATCTTGTTCGTGACCAGTTTTTACTCTTCTTGAGAAAATTTTGTAAGTCCCATTTTGGCATCAAAGGACATATGTATCCAACCGTCCAACCCTAACTACACATCTGTATTTAATTATTCTTTTAAAATAGACTAAAATTTAATATATATAAATTTCGTGTTATATGTAAAGTAAATCGTGTTTATTATTAGAAACAACAGAAAGTTTTCTTGCAGTGAGTTATGATTATTAATTTGTTTAAGTATTATAAAAAAATTGTAAAAATTAAATAAATTCTACTTGTTGATATTATGAATCCTGAAGTGAAACCTGGAGATTTAATTGGCAACCACGCTGGTGTTACAATAAAAGTTTTGAGGCTTCCTAAACTAGAACTGCCATCAATCTTTAAGGAAACCCTCGAGAAGAAAATGAAGGAGTACAATGGAGTGGATTCTGAAGAAGGTCAAATATAGTATAGAGACATATGCCAATGCTCAGAATTTTTTGGGCTAACATTTTCGGAAATGTGTAACTATTTGCTGATAGACGAAGCGAAAATTATTTGGGGGAATGCAACAGAAGAGGGTAAGAAACCAATGTCAGATGTGGAATCCAAAAACTGGTTCCTGAAAACATTTATAAAGAAAGTACCGCTGTTAGAAGAATTGGACAAACTAAGCAAAATTTGTCAAAATGAGAATGAAAGATTCTTAACATTCGAATTAAGGGTTCGGAAAACAATTGAAAAGTTTAGGAAACACAACGATGAAGAAATTTTGAAAAAACTTTTGAAAAAGCGGATAAAATCTCAACTTCTGAAGGATCGATTTGTTTTCAAACCTAACATATCGGTGGACGAAATGAGAGCGGAAGCTAAGATTTATGAGGGCAACATATCAAAAGAAGAAAGAAATGATGTTTTAGCCGTCAAAACATTGTATGTAGAAATGGCAAAGAAAGACAAACATCAAGTTAGAGGATATGAGAATCCTGAACATAGAAGAAATACAGCTCGATTGAATGAAACAAACGATAGACAACCAATATTAAGAACGGAACGTAGAATACCATCGGAAAGATTTAATAAAAGTAATGAGAAAGGATCCAGTAGAATATCAAAAGATAAACAACATTATAATCGCCCGGTGCATTCGGCTTGGTACGAAGCGAGAAAGTTATATTGCAAAATAGAGACTTCCGACTCCAGAAGAGGAGCATATAACCAGAGGGTATTGTTATTACTGCGAAAAACATGGGCATTTGAGGAAAGATTGTCCTTTAAATAATCGTTGTTTAATCTATGGAAAAAGTGGACACGGGTTCAGAAACTGTAATCATATTAAGAATGCTAATGTAGTGTACATCAAAATTGTGAACAATGAAGAAAACGTGGATATGATATCATATAAAGATGAATATGAAGATGATTTAAATGCCAGAGACTCTATGGTGAGCATTTCGTCTGTGGAGTCGGCATAAAATATCCAAAAAAATCAAATTGCAGAGATAGTAGATGTAGGGGTCTAAGATGTAGTAGGGGTCAGTTGGTAGATGGCGGAGCGATGTTAAACTGAACAATCACAATGTATTAACGTTGTGGGATAGTGGAGCAGGTGTTTCAGTTATTAGTGAGAAGGTTTGGTTGGAAATCGGACAACCCAGATTATAAAAGAGTCCAATTATACTAAATGGAGAGTTTTCAGAATGCTATAAGTGTTTGGGAAAAATGACAGCATCGTTCGGATCGATAGGAGCAGTTTTAAGTCAGATATCAGAAGAGAAAGTAGAAGTAATCGCATATGCATCGAGGACTTTAACCACACATGAAAAAGGGTACTGTGTGACAAAAAAGGAACTATTAGCTTTACAAGATTTCATGTTACATTTCAAGCAATATTTATATGGCAAGCGAGTTACAGCAAGAACTGATCATAAAGCACTGGTGTATATGAAGAGTATGCCCAAAGCAATAAGTCCTCAATTCCAGACATGGTTAGCAAACATGGCGGATTTGGACTTTGATTTGAAGTACAGAAAAAGTGACGAACATGGAAATGCAGATGGATTATCACGGCTATATGACGACGTCTGTGCACAATGTGAAACAAAACACGAAGAACCAAAATCAACAAAAGCAAGGGTGAAACACATCAATACAGTGGTGATTCAGTCTACAATTCAATGGATAAAAGACGAAGAAGAAAAGTTCTCAGAGTTGAACCAGTTGAAGGAGATGGCAGAGGGTGAAAAGAATGAAATCACCAAGGAGTTATTACAACTAAAGTACCAATTAGTTTATCAGAATGGGTTATGAGGTAGACAAGAAGAAAATGGTGTGTTACCATTGGTTTCGAAGCAAATTAGAAGATATTTCATCAGGAAAATACACAGAGATTTATGTCATGTAGATATCAAAAAGACAGAAGTATATCCAAAATAATTTTATGTTACCAGATTTAGCGAAAGAGGTGCAACTCGTTATAGGAGAATGTCAGGAATGTATACGCAGAAAAATTCCAAGTGAAAAAACAAAGGAGAAGTTGATTCCAATATGAAGTGACGAGTTTTTAGAGCAAGTCGTGATAAGAATAGCATGTACCCATATCTATTGGTCATGGTGAACCAGTTTTCGAAATTGGTCTCTTTGACAGAGATTAGAACTCAAAACGAAGACACCATAGTTCAATGCGTCTTGTAAAATGGATAAATAGATATGGGAAGCCAAAAACAATATTAACAGACAATGTTAAATGTTTTACTTGCGGAAAATTTAAAGATTTTAGCAGGAAATATGAAATCGAACAAAGATTTAGTAGCCCATTTCAACATCAATCAAACGGGTTGACAGAAAGAACTATTCGAACAGTGAGAGATATGATAGTAACAAACAAAGGAGACACAGACAAACGATCATGGTGGAAAATTGTTCCGAAGATAGAATTCTGTCTAAATGGAACAGTTCAGAGTACGACCGGATCTTAACCCTTCTAAGTTGTGATTGGTAGAAAAATAAACTTACATGCGGCAGCAGGAATAGCCTAAATGGAAGAAAGCAACGTGATCAAGATGAAGGTAAGAGAAAATTTAGAGAAAGCGGCAAGACGAATGGAAAATTGGGAGAGAGAGAAGAGAACAAATCGACATTTCGTGGATAGTCAGAAAGTTTTTGTAAAACAAGATCCTACAAAACTGAGAAAGGACACTTTCCAATTCGATGGAATGTACCAAATTTTAAGACATATCGCCACACCAATTGGAACTACAGTATCTGAAAGATGGAAACATAATTCGTCGAAGAATTGAGTTGATTAAGAAAGTAAATAACGAATTATAAAAAAGGGGCAATTTGTTATTATTAATTTATTTAAGTATTCTAAAAAGATTGTAAACATTAAATAAATTCTACTTGTTGATATTATGAATTCTGAAGTGAAACCTGAAAATTTAACTCAGTGATTCATAATTTTCCGTGTCCGAAACTTTTAAACGGAGCAACCTATAATTGAAGGACATTCGTTAGACAAAGAGTTTGAACTTAGGTGTAACTTATAACTAATAAGAAAATATAATGTTGTTTCTAATAATAAATACAATTATACACGCTACCAAGAAGGCTTTGAAGAAATACAGTCAGAAACACAACTCAGCACTTTCATTCGACCATCGAGGCCAAAACTGAACTTCTTAACAATTATATAATGTTCTTTATTTTGAAAAGACAAATATAAAAAAATATAAATATAAAGACTTGATATAAAAGTTCTCAACATACACTCCAAAGGTTTGTCTACCGAATGTGAAACAATGGGTCGTTCACTACGCAGTCTTTGCTTCAAGCACTCCCCTGATTTTATGAGCTGTGGGTTTGTGAATCATGCCATATAACCCCACTATTAATTCACAAATCTACCATACCATCTTCTGTTTAAGAGAAATGTCAAATTGCAATATAATAGCACAACTGTAATCATTTTCATTATTCTAGAGCAATAAAATCTTGTCTATCAGAACATGGTATTCAACTTCTGAATTACTGCCTCGGAAACTTACGTAGTATGAATTTCATAGAACACTACTGACCCATGATGAAGAATAATGTGTTTCAGTACATCCTACCTCTCACGCTGACCTCATTTAAAAAGTGTGTAATGTATGTGAAGAGAAAATATAAAAATTCCTTTTAAATATAACTTATTTCTATCCTTTTACAGATTATTCAAATTAAGAAAATAATAAATTAAGAAAAAAATTAAAATGTTGATATTTATTTCTCACAAACTCCAGATGAATGAAATGAAAAAGCTTCCTCCTTTTTGTTACATATTCTGTCATTTTAAGAATAACTTATAATTTTTTTTATTTAAATTTAATACATTTTGAAAGAAATTTACTCCATTACCTGATTACGAATTATTAACAATTTGACGGTCAAAGGTTTTTAATTGATTTATTGAAGAAACCTACTATCTACCGTAGATATTTTATATCTAGCTTTGTTACAAATTATAAATGATCCAGAGATATATATAAGGGATAACTGCTGGATCAACAAAATTTTATAAGTACAACAAAAGTTGATAAGTGTTGTTTAACTGAAATTACACATATATTACTGATAACGGTTGGATTAACGAAGTCTCATAAGTGCAAAACAAGGTTAAAACTGTTGACCGTCAAAATGTTAGATATTCAAACTGAATGCAAAAAAATGTACAATTGTGTATTATTGTGTTTTAATAAATTGTATCATTAAAATTTATTATAATTTATACAGAGAAAATCTTACCCATATATAAACTATACAGCATAAACTGATCCCGGAATCTGTCGTATGAATCACTAATCGGCCTAATTAAGAATTGTTAAATAATTTTCACAAAATTCATTAAAATATTTAAAATAATTTGTTAGATAATAGACTTTCTGACGGATCATTATAACTATATAATTTTACAAATATACAAAATTTATTAATAAAATATGATATATTCTATACTAAATTGAAAAGATAATTAATGTTTTTTCGAATATTTATTAATAATATCTGTATTGTAATAATAAAAATATTTAAACATTATTAACACAATGACTTGGAGCGTCATGTCTGTTAACAACCATATGTTAATCGGAAATCTCATTTGGCATTTTATAAAAATATAAAGCCTTTTTTTATAATTAAAAAAATAAATTACTTTTTATAAAAATAGATACTTTTTGACATATTTTTTTATTTTAACTTGCTTTTAACTATTGTCAGAAATCGCGTGAAAATTAAAAATATTGTTTTGTAATAAATTTTGGTTATATAGAAGTTTTATATTATCTAATAATTATAATATCTAAAAATATCAAAATAAATCTTATATTAAATATCAAAATATTATACATTTTAAAATGGAATAGTTAAAAATATATATGAATCATATTTTTAAAAATAAGATTTAACGTTTAATTATAAAATTTAAAAAATAAGAAAGCGTGAAAATTAATTTTTATACACAATCTATTTTTAATTAAAATTTATATTGATATTTATATTTAGCAATTTTTACTCCTGGTTTGTGCAAAAATAGGAAAACATCGGTTCCTTAAAAAATTATTTGAAAAATAGTTAATTGTTATATTAATAAATATTTGTGTCATGAACTCTATCGTTTATCACGAACTCAACAGAGGTTGTTAATAGTTAATTTTTAAACAGTAAATCTCAGTTTAAAATAAATTTTATGAAACAAAATAAAATCTAAATTATGATTTAAACAGTTTTGTAGAGGAGATGCGAGTATATTTATTCCAGTAATATAAAAATCTTGATTTGAGTATTCATTAAAAAATCAAATTGGATGTCGTAAATGTTCACCTTTAAACTCTGTCTCCGTTGCATTTTCTGGAACGATATAGTTTCCGAGTTCCTGTTATCGTGTTCTGATTTCACAGATTTGGTGACTTCTTTAAAAACTTAACAATTTCCAGATCATGTCAAGCAGTTTCTTCCTTCCGTAATCTTTTATTGTTCTTATCATTTTAATATACTAGTTGAGATTAATATGATTTAGTAACTCATTATTTTCTTTAATACAAATTCATGCGAAATTAATTTAATTCTTCTTGTCGACTATACTTTTGACTACATCATTATTGTAAATAGACGATAAGCTACTATTACATGAACGGGAGAATTACTTACTGTATTGCACTCAGTAAATCTTCAGCAATCAGGCCGTGACAGATTGAGTCATCGGTGTCGCGATCGTCTTTTCGAGCTTTTCCAACCTTTATTAGAGTAACTTCTTTACCTTTTCTATCTCTTCTTTCGATGTTGGTTTCCATATATTTTAGCCGGTGTTACACATAACTTATTCGGTGGATGGCTCTTAACTACGCTGCTATAAAACGGTTAGGTGGATGAACGGTATTCTTTTATAAATTCCGCTTTTATACTCTTATTTTCTTCATCACATTATTTTTGGGATTGTATCCATTTTCTAATTTGTTTCTTTTATATCTCTTGTCTTTTGTCGTACATTTTAACTTCTCTATGGATATCTTCATCGCCAAGACAATGTAATAAGATTTATTTCACCAGTATCCATCTTTTATTTAACGCCAATTATACTTTGGCGTTTTATATATATATATACCATTTTTTTTATAATTTTGAATAAATTTTTGGTCATTTTTGTCGAAAAAATTTTATTTAGAAGTGTAATTTTTTATTGTTTTTGTTGCGACAAAATTTTGAACGAAACTAAATTCACATTTTCACAGATTTCTATTCAGATTATGATTTTGATTGTTACGAATTTCTGACTTAATTACGATTTAATTGTGAACGAAATCTGAATTAGTTTTATGGACGAACAATATAATTTTGAAAATGAATTATTTCTTAAATCTGATTTATTTGCAATAGCAAAAGATGATTTATTTATAAAAACGAAGTTGATTTTTTCACGATTATTATGAATCTTCATTTTGCTTAAAAGAATTATTTTTCTGACGAATTTGACAATTATAAAGCAATCTGAATTATTGTAGATGTAAAAATAAAATAATAAGTCAATAAACAACCCTTTATATCACAAATGGGTCTAGCACAAAACACCCTCACTTTCCTAACACTGGTCAGTCTCTAGGACAACCTGGAAACTGCACCGTAAAACTATGTATTTTAACTATCCTTAGTTGCAGCTTGAATTGAACATCGGTTTTATCCAGACCAGTGGATAGTCTCAATATTCTGTTCCTTTACATTTTACATCAACATTTCTTCTAACTACAGTCTCTTTACATCTGTAGCTCTTATAATTGTTTATCACCCAAGTCGGTGGTTCTTTATTTTCTGCTGGTGTATTATTGTACCGACATACAGCTTCTTTTGCCGTTATTTTTGATCGCACTGCGATTCTCTTAATTGTTGGGTGGTTTCTTTCTACAATTACTTTACCGCTTGGTCGGTGAAGTGGGAGTTTCCGTGGCGGTTCCCATTTGCAAAAAACAAGGAAAACGTCAGAATCGGATACAAAATTTATTGATCACAAAATAAATTTTTCGGCAGTTCGCTCACGGTTAAAAAATGTCTATATTGGTTTTGAATTTGTGACACTCGAATTATCTCCGTTGAAACATAAAAACAATTGTTTTCGTTTTTTTATTTACATATTTAATTTCAGGTGGAAAAATTCTTGGGTCGATTGATCCCGATATTCTTTGTGAAAAAAAACTTCTGGGAATTTTAATTTTGTAATTATTAAATAGTTTTGCGACAACAAAAAAATAAAAGAAATTTAAATTACATTTAAATAATATTTAAATTTGTGAAAATTTTAGCTTGGTTTGATTTTTTGTTGGAAATGTTCACTACATAAGCCCCCCGTGAGAAGTCGGAGACGGTTGAAAGCGCAGCTTTGATTATATGGGTACCGGATGTGGGGAGTCGGACATTCGCTCCCATGGTGAGAATGATACAGACGCTTTCTGGTTAAGGGAATGGACTTTCGGCATGTCGACGGGACCATCTTCAATGTGTATACATGGCTTCAATTTGCAAATGTTGACGATGCGGTGGGTGCCATTGAAATCGATGGTTGCAGTGTTGTTTTGTGCATCGAAATGAAGCGTATGGTAGGGACTGGTGTATCAGGTTTGCAGTGAGTTAGGGTGCTCCCAAATTAACCAAACGAACTGCGCGTTCAGTAAGTCTTTGGGTATGTGTACCTTATAAGTGTCCTGTGGTGATGGCGCAGTATCCAGATTTTTGAAGTGGCGTTGTTGCTGGGGCAGTCACTGAAAGAGTTCATTCACGAGTGACATGTTTGACCCGAATAACATTTGGGCTGGCGAGGAGCCATGGCGACTGGTGGGGATATTTCGCCAACCCAGTAGAATTGGGGGCAGTTGATTGACCCAGTCTTTGTTGGCTGATATCGTCCTCAAGGAGTTCTTGAGTGTGCGGTGAAACCTTTCGACGAGCCCATTAGATTGTGGATGACACGCTGTTGTTTTCAGACGTTGTGTTCCCAATCTTTTGAGGAGACTGGTGAATAATTTGGATTCGAATTGGCGAACCTGGTCCGTGATGAGGCGTTTGGGGACCCCAAATCGTGATACTCAATTATTGACGAAGATGTCGACGATTGACTCCGTGGTGATGTTCCTCATCGGAAACGCTTCAGGCCAGCGTGTGTTCCGGTCAATGATGTTGAGCAGATATGAGTAACCGTTGCATGGTGGTAGTGGACCAACAATGTCCATGTGAACGGTGTCGAAACGGCTACCAGTCGGGAAGCTGAGAATGGGCGGTTTCGTGTGTCTTGTTGTCTTGCTGGCTTGACATTGTAGGCAAATTTTGCACCATAACTTAACGTCCCGATGCATGTGTGGCCAGATAACCTTGGTGCGCAAAAGTTCATATGTCGCTTTGGAACCCGGGTGTGCCATTTGGTGAACAGCCTTGAAGGTCTCTTGACGGAGGGCGGGACCCAATATTGGACATATGCACCCAACGATGGAAGTGTCGAAATAGACGCGACCGCGTACTGTTGGCCGTTCCTTGAAGATAGCTAGGTCCTTGTCCGAAGGGGGGTTCTGTTCTAAGATCTCTTGAGTGAACAGAGGTTCAAACCAGAGGCTGTCAGTTCGATTCGTGAGAATCAATCGACTACGACATTGTCGGCACCTGTGATGAATTTGATATTGAAATCGAATTGCGAGAGATAACTGATCTGCCGCTGTTGGCGTGGTGAGGGATTCTTCATATGAAATATCTGCAGGAGCGGTTTGTGATCGGTGAGTACAGTCGATGATCTACCTATGAGGAGGTGTTCGAAATGTTTCACTGAAAAGAATAGACCCAATAGCTCTCTATCAAATGTGAAGTATCTGGTCTGAACCGGTGAAAACTTCTGGGAGTAGAATTCCAGTGGCTCCGGTGTGTCCCCTCGTGTCTGTGTCAAAACCGCTCCGACTGCGATGTTCGATGCGTCGGTCGTGAACATTATTGGCAATGATCCATTTGGGTATCGAAGTGATGTGGTGTGTAAAATGTCCAGTTTTATTTGCTGAAACGCTTTGATTGCTTCATCAGACCATGACAGAGATTGCTTCTTTGGGCTAGAGGACATGTTAGTGAGTGGAGCCAGTGTCGCAGAGATGTGCGGAATGAATCTACGACAATAATTTACCAATCCTAGGAAACTGCGCATGGACGTGACAGTTTCCGGTCGCGGGAAATCGGTTATGGCCTTAATTCGATCTGGTAGTGGATGAATTCCATCTGGTGACAAGACGTGCCCCAGGAAAGTGACATGCGTCTGGAAAAACTTGCATTTCTGCAGTTTAAGTTTCAGTTTGTGATTGTTAAGTCTGGAAAGTGTCTCGAAAAAATGGTTTTGGTGTGTGGTTGTGTCTGGTGATGCCACAACAATATCATCAACGTATGCTACTGTGTGCGGTAGCCCTTGAAGCACAATGTCAATATGGCGCTGGAACGTCTGCGAGGCGTTACGCAGGCCAAATGGCATTCGAAGATATTCGAAGAGGCCAAATGGTGTAATTACGGCTGTTTTGGAATGGATTCTTTATCTACTGGGATTTGGTGGTAGGCCTTGGCCAAATCCAATGATGAGAAGATGCTACAGCCGGAAAAATGTTGCAAGATGTCACTGATTAGTGGCATCGGGTATGAATCTGGAGTTGTTACCTTGTTCAACCCTCTGTAATCGCCACAAATGCGTATGGAACCGTCTTTCTTGTGAACGATCTGTAGTGGTGCTGCCAAAGGGGAGCTGGAACGTCGTACGATTCCTGAAGCTTCGAGTTCAGAGAATTCTTTCTCGGCCAGAAGTCGCCGTTCTTGAGATAATTCGCGGCGACGCTGTCGTACGGGTGCGCATGGTACGGTGACTATCACATGGTTTGAGATACATTCGGCCGTACGTCCACTTATGTTGGAGTTGTCAACTGTGTTGGGGAAGGTCCTTTCAATGAACTGTGTAGGGTCGAACAGCATGGTACATACTTGTATGGCAGGTGCTGTGCTAAGCCCTGTTTCTGATTGTTAAGGTGGAAGTAATTTACGGTTCCTGCAATCAACGAGTGGACCAAAGTTATCGAAGAAATCCGCCCCGAGTATTGGTTGCGTGACATCGGCGACCGTGAACGTCAATTGAAAAGATTGACCCAGTGAGATGAGGTCGAATGACAGACAGACTGTTCCATACGTGTGGACGATTGATCCGTTTGCAGCAGTTAGACGAGAGACTGAGCGTTGAGTCTGTGAATAGAAACTTTTGGGCAGGACAGAGATGGCGGAGCCCGTGTCGATTAAGAAAGTCATTTTGTTGGCAGAAGGACCAACGACGGTGGCATCGCAGACAAAGATACCGCAGCATTTGTACTCGCCTTCTGTGTCGACTGCGAAGACCGAAGGCGAACTTAGTTTTTTGAATTTTCATTTTCAAAATTATGCAATCATAATTGTCATTATTGGTCATGATAATAATAAGGTACAATACCAGGTAAATTAATTAATTAGCTTCGAGATGAATAAAATATAAATAAATGAACATCTGTTATTGTATTTATATCTATTTCCTTGTAAAAGTAAGAAATTTTATATGCACATGCAAATGTGAAACATTTAAGCAAAGTTTCTGTAAAAACTTTAAATGTGGGGGTGACTATTAATTTGTCCCCTACTATGTATCCATGGAATTTAGAAACCTATTTTTGAAGGCCTTTTACTCAATCAATTTTCTTCAAACTTTGCACACTTATTCATTCTCGATGACAATAAATGATTATGTAAAAATTTGATCGAAAAAAACTTGTTAAGGTCCCAAAATGGGAAAAACGAATAATTTGCGGTTCCAGAACAATATTAATTGAAAAATATTTATTTATAAATTATAAGCAGTTTATATTAACTATTATAGTATTTTTTTAAATTATTTTTTGAATTAAAACTTTGGTGGCAAAGTAGAGTTCTTTCTGCATAAAGAATGGATACAAATAATTTAATTTTTTGATTTACTAGTTATCTTTTTTTCTGCTTTTTTTCGTTTCAACAAATTGAAGAAATTAATTTGAATTTTTTTAAAAAAAATACTCTTGCCATCAAATAGCGCAAGTTAACCGACAATTTGATCAAAAATACATTTAAAATTCGAAACGAATAAACGCACACTTTGAATAAACGCACTTTGTATTGGTAGCTATAATTAATTAACGCACCGGTGTACTAATTCGATAAAATACAATACTCAAAACTTTGGGGAGGTAGAGCATATATAAAAATTACATGAAATAAACTTTGCATTTAAAGAATCGGAATTCGTTTGAAATCAAATCAACGGTATATTTTATTAAAAACATTTCTTTAACTGAAATACAATTTACAGAAATGTACTATAAGAAATATTTGCAAAAAAGATGGAAATTTTTATTACTCAAATTCCTCTTCTAAAATAATAGTAAATAAGAATTGTTATTAAGAATTGAATTAAGATATGAAAATTATTAATAAAAATTTAATAATTTTAACGAAAAAAAATAAGAAACAACTAATAGAAATTCAAATTCAACTAACCATATTAACATTATCCCAGAAAGTGTTGTATAAATGAAATGGCTTGCCAACCACCATCCTTTAATTCTTGAGCCATTTATTACCAGTATTTGTTCTCTGATAGTTAATGTACAATAATACCAAACCAGTAAGAAATGAAACGCTGCATCAAGAATTCTACAAATATTAATAATGAAGGCAAAAGTAATTTAATTATGAATCTGAATTTTAGAATTATTTTAAGCTGAATTTTATATGGTTTTTCACTAGTATACACTAATCATAAAACACTTTCAAAAAATTTACCTATTTCTAATGAAAAAATACAGAATGAAATTAAAAATAAAAGATATTGTTGTCACGGAAAATTTGAATTTTTCATAATCTTCTTTGTAAGCAAATCTGAATAGATAAAATATGTTAATATGTTTCAAGTAACTATTATTATTAATAATAATACTAATAATAATATCCTAAAATTGCAATAAATCATAAAATGTTAATTATTTGCAAATGAATTTCTATAAGAAAATAATGTCTTTATATGAATAAAGGGCATCGCTTGGTTTTAAAGGGAAATCTGCCCCCGCGGGTTATTCGATTTGTACTTGGGGAATCGTTTAATTATTAAATAAAAATAATGCAGCCAAATTTTCAGGTATTTATCTCAAACGGTTTTCAAGTATTTTAAAGAAAACTGTTTTTCGATTTTATTTTTTTAATAGTAAAATTCAAAATTAATCAATAACTATTTTTTTTCCTAATTCTTTGAAGTTTAAAAAGAATTTAAAAAAACGCTAACGTACAGTACTGTAAACGCTCAATTTTCAGGAACGCAATATGAGCGTTAATCGAGGTATGCCTGTATAAGGGATTAAATAATCTAAAATTAAATATTAAAAACCAGAGGAAGATCAAAAAATAATATTTAAATTTAAATAATTAATTCGTTTTTCCAGACTTCTTTGTCTGGATATGTTCATGACTCATTATCATTATTAGGATTGCCAAGCATGTGTGCAAACCAGTCAGAGCGAGCTTTGTCAATCAAGTAATTTTTTAGATCACTTTATTTTCATTTCTGATTTTCATGTCTGAATTTGAATTTTTATGATCTGATTTTTTTATTGTACGAGTTCAATTTCCAATTTCAATGTTGAGACTGAATTTTATTGTTTACAAGTTTTTCATTTTATTGATTATTTGGCGAAAAAATTTCAATTTTGTGATTTTGTTATCGAAATTTTTGCGATTGACATTTATTTTACTGTTACGAATATATTGAAACGATATAATCGAAATAATGTTTTTCAACGAAGTTATCTTCAATTGATGATTTTAAATTAATATTAAAGATTTAAAAACAAAAAATGATGAACCGAACAAGATCAGTAAAAACAATAAATTTAAAATGAGCCCAGCACTAAGTGCGGCCAATTCACACTATGACTCTGCTACTACGGTCAATCCCTAGGGAAACCTGAGGATTGTACCGAACAAGCAATTAGAATCAATTATCAGAAAACTCATTAAACAATCTCATATTTTAATAATCATATTATAATTAAAATGAGAGAAAAATGTTATATTGATATTATGTTATAAAATATTGTTAAGATTCGAAGAAATAAGATTGGTAAAGCAGTAGTAATACACCATCAAATACTTCCATTGAACACTGGATTTAATATCCTGAAGTGATAAAAACTTTTAACATGACGTAATTGCATTAAGATCAACTTAGTTTAGATTTTACCATATAAATATGATCTTTACTCTTTTGAATCATCCCTTTTGAGAATGACGCCATAGTAACAGTCAACATGATTCACAAAAGGAATTCGTTTTTGCTGAGTCAAATAAACATATTTTGTCTCTAGATTTTCTCTAGAACTTTTATTCTACATTCAACAATAATTGGATCTCCATCTCTTCGGTATTTTACATCTTAAACCATCTTTCATGGCGGTTTTTGAATGAGTTCCATGCCAGTTCAATTGGGTTTATTAAAATATAAGGAGCCAGGCAAAGTAACTGATCATTTTCATATTCTTCAATTAATTTTTCCAAATTGATGTAACAGGGGAATTGTCGCACGCAACACTTGATGACACTAGATCGATACAGAGCGCTAAATTGTCAAAAACAGAACTAACAATCTTCATATTTACATATTTATATTTTCGTGAAATTGATTTTCCCTTTTCTGATACTGATTTTCATTAATGTGAAATTGATTTTCATAAATATTAAAGTGATCTTTATTTTTGTGAAATTAAATCGCGAAAGATAAATGTAATAACGTAATTATTTAATTTTGAAAATCATTAAGTTAATTATTTCTCATTTCATTAAAAACCAAATTTGTCACGAAAATGTATGATCTCAGATATAAATATTGTCAGATGAAATGCTGAAACTGATATTATAAATAAATAGAATTGAAAATTTCATTTATTTATCGCACGTTATTGTCCATGATTTAGTACTATTTAAAATCAATTAATGATAAGAATGGTCTGATTTAATGATCAGATTAACTTTAAACAATTATTTACTTTCAATATATATTAGAGTAAATATCGATTAATTCATGGAAATTCGTAATTTGTTCTTAATAGAACATCTTCGTGTGGTTCGTCCATTGTCAGAACAAAATTATTCACATAAAACTACAAATAAATTAAATTACAGAAAATATTATCATTTTATTGATTATAAATACGAATATAATAACAATTAAATTAACCTTAAAAATACTTAACATAAATATTTTAATAAAATATCTTTGTAATTTAAGAAATTGAGAATTATATCGAACTATAATTATTATAATTGCCGTAAATTCGAATTGAAAAGGCTCTTCTAGTTATCATGGTTAATTAATATTTTTAATTTGAAATATAATTGTTAGGTTGGGTATTAACTTTAATTCTAAATAAAAAATAAATTAAGACTTGCAAAATTTATTCAAAGCTACAACAGGTTAAATTTGTTATGTAAACAAATTTTCATTTTTTATTTTCTTTTTTTTAATTCTATTTTCCATTATTTTTTTAATTTCGATAATAATTCGAAATTTTTAAAAAACCAAAATTCATATTTCCGAAAATTAAAATTAAAGAGCAACACTCTCTTACACCCCGCACGCAAAAATTTTTTAATTTTCTCCACATTTCTTTCACATGTTTTACCAGATATATCTTCAAGAACATATATCTTCTATCATGTATTTTTCGAATGAATTTATATGGTCCGTCGTATCTCCCTTGATCTTTTATTCTAGATTCTACTTTTACCAATACATCATCTCCTGGGAAGAATTGTCTTCGCGTGATAGGCTCCTGATCCTGCTCAAATTGAAATGTCTTGCTATTTTTTCCATCCCATTTCTCCCTGCTAATGCGTCTTCCGAAAATGATTTCAGCTGGACTCATCCCGATAGTCGTCTGTAATGTGGCATTTCATGAGAACTCGATCTCCGGTAGAATCTCTGCCCAGTCTGAACTTCTTCTTTCATGCAATGTTGCATTTATTAATTCCCTCACTGTACAGAATTGTCGTTCAATTTGTCCGTTTGTGTTATGATAGAGAATCTAATTTCGAAATTATCTTTCTCTGCGAACTCATTCATCTTTTTTGATTCAAAAACTGTACTGCAATCCACATTCATCGCCTTTGGAGAACCAAATTTCAGTATCCAATTCCACATTATTCCTTTTATTATCGACTCTTCCTCTTGTTTCGATATAATACTTCTTACACATAACATTAAAACCTGCTCCTGTATCAAACAAACACTCCCACTGTTTCCCCTGAATTTCCACTGTAACGCTCGGACGCCCCTGAATTTTACCATAACATATATCGGACTTCTGATCCTCAATCAACGCGTAAACATAGAATACTTGCTCAAAAATTTTTTTCACAAATCCATAGACATTATTTATCGTTCGCACATCCAGCTCGCATCCGATTCCGTGGGAATTATCTTCTAAGATCAGTGCCATCCGGCTGCCACCAACTCCCCAATTGACGGAGCCCAGTCGTTTGGGTATGGTTTATCGTTTTTTTTCTTCATTATCATCAAATATGCATTCTTCATCCTCGTTCATTCTGTTGATTTTCAATTTCCGATCATTGTTCTGCATTCTCGATCTTCCATTGTCGTAACCATTATTCTGTCTGCTATTATTTACTAAACATACAGCTGCTTGATTCCCATTCTGGCTACATTTTTCACAGCGTATCTCTGGACATTGAGTTCGCCTATGCCCTTTTTTCTCGCACAAGAAACAAACCAATGACTGTCTGTTAGGACAGTTTCGACTGATGTTTCCAGTCTCTTGACAATTCCAACACTGCACAGGTCTTCTTTGTTGGCAATTCCTGCTGAAATGTCCTGGTTGATGACAAGTATAGCATTTGGACTCGGTTTTTTCCACCATTAAAAGTTGTTTTCTCGACTGAGTCTGATTTACCAATTTTGTAGTTACCTCAGGAGCTCTGCTGTTTTGAATCACATCTCGATAACTTCGGACAGCATTGATCGTGCTCTTCTTTTCGTGCTTTATTTCGTCTACGAGTGCTACGAATTCAGATATTTCCTTGACACTCTTTAATTTCCGTAATTTGATTTCACGAACAACATCTTCAACATCAATGCAATGAATTAACATTTGAGCTTTTAGCTTTTTTCCTCGAGTCTATGCGACAACGCATTTTTTAGCAGCCGGTCTACTTTTTTGAAAAGTCTGTGCGTTATCAGCACTTTTGTGATAACTCAACAGTTTTTCCCAACCTTCGCGGCTGCTCTCGGCTTCTCAAACGCTAGTCTCAGCCGATCCTCAAAATTATCAACTTTACCAGCTGTGTTCTCATATGCTTCCAAGAGATCTTCATGTATCATGGAGTAAATACATGTTTGCCATTTCTTTTGATTAATTTCCGCTGCTTCAAAATATCTTCTGCAATGATAAATAAATTTCTCTAGGTCTTCTCCGATCTGGAGCATGTCGGGAATCAGTCGGTTCGTGATTGAATCCGCTAGCGCTGCCCCCATGTTAGGTTTGGAATTAACTTCCATTCTAAATCAAAAATAAATTAAGACTTGCAAAATTTATTCAAATCTACAACAGGTTAAATTTGTTATTTAGACAAATTTTCATTTTTTTATTTTCTTTTTTTTAATTCTATTTTCCATTATTTTTTTTAATTTCGATAATAATTCGAAATTTTTAAAAAACCAAAATTCCTGTTTCCGAAAATTAAAAAATTAAGAACAACACTCTTACAATAATAAATATGCATTGTAATTTTTTATTATATATCCTGTAACCCTGGCTTCGCTTAAAAAAAATTGATATTTTTATTTTATAATTGGAAAATCATACTTCTAAGGATTAAAAGAGACACAACAGATTCACAATCAAAATTATTTTATGTTTCGTTGGAATAATAGAAAAATAAAAAGTTGAAAGAGTTAATTTCTTAATTTTGAAATAAAAAATTGATTTGCAGTCAGATTAATACGGAAAAAAGTTCAATGGAAATAAAATTAACAAAATAATAATAAGCAATTATAATTATTAATTTTAGCGATATAGATTAACTTATCTTTAATCTTTTTACTGTATTAATAAATGAATTGTAATATTGAATATTACACATTTTTATTCTCCATATTATCCGTTATATTATATAAGATCAAATCCCTCAATTATTGTAGACAAAATGTAGATCAAACGGAGTCAAATTAGGTCGAAACAAAAGCAATAAAAATAATATTAAAACAAATGACATTTTGCATTTAATATCAACACCATTACTTTGCATAATAGTTCTAAAGTAGTTTGGTTTCAACTCACACTCGTTTATTGTAAGTAAAAGCATCGACAGTGATATCAATGTTGATCAATGTAAATCAATAACAGAAACTGGACAACCACAAAACAATCAGAATGTATGCATAACTATATACGAATATCTGATCAAATTGAGGCTTTTCAAATCTTCTCAGTCTCTATTTTTCCTTAGTATTATTAAATTTTTATACTAATATTCTTTGAAAATCTTGGGCTCAAAAATATCGTCGTTAAATAATAACCGTTTTTAAATAATTGATTAAAACTTCAAAAAAAATATGGCGAATCAATAAACTAAAAATCAGAACACCATTTTTGAATTTTAAGTCAGCAATTAATTTATAATATTAGATTTACTTTAGACCAGCATTTTTCAATATTGATTGGAGGCATCAGGGGGACGACGAGATCTAATGCTTGGATTTTACAACCAACGATTTACTTTTTTGATGTGGATCAATCACTTAAAAAAATAACCGTGGAAAATTTTCTGTTCACTTACAAACCATATTTTAATATTAAAGTTCTTGTCTTTTTAAGAACATAATCCCCAATGTACTTGTCTCTATGTTCGATGGTTTAATGATAAATTAAAATGTGGAAATTATAATTAACTAAATATTATTTTAAAAAAAAGAATATTTAATGAAGCTTTGAATTCTAGTTGACTAAAAGAACTTTTACAGACTATACATGCAGATAAGAATGATAAGTCAATTGAATCTTTTAACTATTTCTTTAAAAGAGCAAGTTAGAAAGTATATGATGATTTGACTGTCTCAATTACTATTGCCAGGGTTGGAATATCACATACTGAAAAAAAGGTAATCATTTTTGCTTTAAAAGTAGGCATTTCAAAAGTGATTCAATGAAGTTCTAAATGTGTTACTATTGAATAATAATACTACTCAAAGGCGTATTAATTACATGGCTGATAATGTCAAGTTACAGCATCATTAAAATCTAATCAAAAAACTGTATCAGAGTATATTCGACAGATACGCGAAGAATATGGAAAGTAAGGAAAACAGAAGAGCATTATTGGTTACAACATTCATGATCCTGGAAGCGATAAACAAAACTGAGAGGGTCCCAGAGATACCTGTGAAACGAAATTTGAGAAATGAGTTTTATAAAGAGAAGAATATATCCATCTTAGATTTAATGATGGAGGTTTTAGAGATTAAAATCAGGAATAATGTTACCTCAGAAATATTCAAGAAGATTAATGAGTTAGTAGAGAAACTCATGGAAAAACCGGGAAAAAAGAACTCTCAGATTAAGCATACGCTAACCCCTTCGACAATAGAGAAGTAAAGATGGAGATGACTTTGAGATGCATATCGAAAGCAAAAGATATAGAGAGTATCAAGTGAAAATCTATGAATTTGAGCTTAAGAACTGAAATACAAGAGTGAACGCGTATTCGACAAAGGATGATAACGAATGGAAGGTAGAGTACAGAACAAGAAATTCAAGGCCAAGATGTGGAGTACAATACTTCAGAACAGATGATTTGTGAAGTGCATATCATCAAGTGGACTTTGAGAACGAATCAAAAACACCTTTCTCATTAAGCATAAAGGAATTATACTTGAGGGATTATGTGGGAAGAACAAACATAAAAAACTGACATGGCCGAAGGAATGTAGCGACGCATTTCAGACATTAAAGAGAAAAATGATCCAAATACCGGCACTGGCATACCCAAATTTTGGGAAAGAATTCAAATTGGATACGGATACCAGCTTCGATGCAATCGGATAAATATTGTCACAGAACGATTTCATACGTATCTCATAAAATGAACAAGCAAGAACTAGGATACTGTTTCATGAGAAAGGATCAATTAGCCATTTACCATTTCACTAAAAATTTCAAACGTTTCCTTTACGTAAAGAGAATTATGTTGAGAACGGATCCGTTGGATAATTATGTTGAGAACCTTGATGATGACAACAAAAATATCCAATAACCACACAGTTCCGAACTCTAATTAATGAACTTATAATCTAATGAACTTTCTTAGTGGGTTGGATATGAAAAGGAGAAAAACACACTAACGCAGACGAAATAAAATTACGCAAAAATGGACGCAAAGGCAATAAAATGTTTGACAATACACGAGGAAGATAAGAAAGGAAAGATTAAAACAATAATCTTAGCATTAAATGAATAATTAGGAGGTCTCGCTTGACAAACAAGTAATTAAGAAATAGAACAGATTAAAAAATGTATAATAACTAGGACTATGAAGGAATGGTTATTGAAAGATGATATTCTGACAAGAGAACAAATATCGGATCCACAAAAGCAGAAGAACAGACAAAAAAGCTGTGCTATGCAGGAATTAAGAAGTCTATTATTAAGTGAAATACGGTTTTGAGATGGATAATATGAGACAAGAAGTAAAGAAAATCGTACAAAATTGTTAGAAAAGGAAAATGCTCACAACGAAGACGATAGAAAACGTATTAGACAATCTGCCGACGAACCATTTCAGAAAATTTACATGGATTATTTCTGAAGGACGATGAATGGATACCAATACATACTTGCATAATTGATCAATTCAGCAGATACATCAGCTTGACTGCAGTAGCGCATCAGGATGAGAAAACTGTACGGAAGTCATTACTGGATAAATGGATCTGGAAGTAAAAATACATGCTGACAAAGGGAAAACCTTGGAATCATTATTTTTCAAAGATAAGGCGAAGAGACTCGACACATAAATAGTTCATTGAAGTCCATAAAATAATATTATCAATGGAATCGTAGAAAGGCAATTCAGAGCAATTCGACACCATCAATATATGAGTGAAAAACGAAATACACAGAGATTGGACACACTTATAGAGGGGGTAAAAGTTATATTTCTTAGCATAGAAAAACTTGTAGTTTTATATTCAGTATAAATGATTTCAAAATGATGTGCAAGCATTTTAGAAATTATTGGGAGAGGGTGTCGTGTGAAGCTTTGTTAATAAGATGTCGTGATAGTAAAATCATTGTTCAAAAGGCCCTCTGAACCAATTTGTTAAGATTTTTCGATTGATTTCGCGTAATATGTCACATAATCATTCATTTTACAAATTATGAGCAGTAGAAAAGCTCATAATCAGTTATTTGATGACGGTAAACCTTCGAAATATATTATCATGGAATATATTTTAAAATAACGTTCCTTCTGTTTTTTTAATTGACATTATTTTTTAAGTTATTTAAAATTATAATATTATTATTATCAGATCATTTAGAACTATTATTTACTCAATTATTTTATTTTTATATAATATATTTATTCAGTTTATACTCATATTCCAACGCATCCAGACATCCTGGTGAATAATAATATATAAATAAATATATTAATAGATTTCTTTTTTCTGAATTATCATTTTTGTTCATGTAATTCTTGGTAAAATACCATTTTAGAACCCACAAAAATCAAAAATATTTAGGATAATTATTAAAATAATTATTAAGAACACTAATATTATTTCAAATACTTTTATTGATATCACAACTCGAATTGCCTCCGGGACAACTCTCCACGAGACTTTCGTAATTTAATTTTAAAATTGGTATTTACATTTCAAAATTTTCCGAATAATCCGACGGTTCAAAACATCAAAATATCAATCTTAGATCTGTAGGGAGAACCAATCCTAAAATTAACCTACAATAAACATCATTCGAAAATATTTCTCAAATAATTATAATTATGGGTACTGTTCCGTAGCGGCCCAAACAAATATAAAAATATGACAATAAAATAAAAATATTATAAGCATTCCAAGAAAAATATTTTTAAAAATTATTTTAAATTTTTTAAGTAACCTAATCCGAAAATGTCTATGGTGATTATGCAATCACCACTTCTCTGGCTTATTTTATGTATATTTTTAAATTAAATTTGTTTTGTTTCATTTTTTAAAACTATTTTTTCTTATTTTTGCATAGAAAAATTAACTGAAAATAATTTAAAAACAGAAGACAATTCCAAAAAAAATTATTTAATTGTAAATTTTTAAACTTTTAAGGAACGACTTTTATATTACTCCCCATAAATTATGTAATTAATGTAATCATTTTTGTTTTTCTTTTACTTCTACTTCTTTTATAGTGTTATCGCTAAAAAACGCCACAAATAAAAATTTTGTTTTAATTTTAATTCAGTCGCTGCTTTTTCAAGATTTTCCATTTTTGCTTTTACAACCTAATAAAAAATGTTTATCAGCTTTACTAAGTCAAATGAATAGTGAAAGAAAATCATGCTTTTCCATACCAATGCAACATTAACATAATAAAAAATGCGTGATAACTACCATGAAAACATCAAAATTCATCGATTTTATTAATGTTTCATTCAATTTTAAGAGCCTATGATAGAAAATTTCATCCTTGAGTCAAACCATGCTTAGATTCATTATTTTTCGAAGTTAGTAGTTAAACTACATTGTGTATTTATTTACTACTTGATAAGTTTTATGAATGATAAAAATATCCAGATGAAAAATAATACAGAGTTATTAATAATTATATCATCTTTATTAATAATTATATCCACTTTATTAATAATTATATCCACTTTATTAATAATTATATCCATTTTATTAAAAATTATAATATTTTTAGATATATAGTATTAATTCATTTTTGTTTCAAAAATATATGCTTTTTCATATATATTTTTTCATAAAAAGATATATTTTTCACTAGTTTTTAGTAAAAGTCTCTTATGTACGATATACCATACAAAATTTTACAAGTTTATTAAAATAGAAACAAAAAAGTCATGTAAGATTTGATTCAAAATTGCTCTCCATTGTATGCTTTTCTGACAAATTCGTGCATATGAAAATATAAATTCTGGAAATTAAACGAATCATTGTCGTTCATGAAGGAAATTAGAGTGTTCAATAATCCACACATGTCATTTATAGATGTTGGCCTTGGTCTGTAAGAGGTGTATCTTGCTTTGAGAGCACTAAAGACTTCTTCAATAAGATTTAGAGAAGGGCTATATGCAGGAAGATATTTAAAATTAATGTTCCTTTCTTGTAAAAACCTCTTTACACTATCAGAATGGTGAAACTTCAGATTGTCCATGATTAAAATCGAATTTGGCTCAAAAATATTTTGTAAAAAACAATCATTAAGAAAAGCTAAAAAAAATTCGGTATTGTATGGACCACTTAACAACTTGTAATTCATCACTTTGACATCTGAAATTATTGCTAACAAAGAAAGATTTCTTCCACGGTTTGAAGGAACATGTCTTATCGCATCAACGTTTCTAAGAGAATATCCATATGACTTAGAGATATGGAGATTAAAGCCTGTTTGATCCAAGAAAAACAAGCGCTTGTTAATCATATCTCTTAGAAACTCTCTTGCATAAATCTTTCTTTTGTGTATCAGTTAATCATTTAAGACAACACTTGAACGTAACTTGAAACGTTTTCTGGTGATATCTAGTTTTTTGAGGCAGTTTGATACAGTCGCCTGAGACACAAAGATACCACTTTCTTTCAGTTTGGAAACCATTCCTTGCTGTGTCAATTCATTATCTTCCTGAACTATATCGGACAAAATCATACTCTTTTCATTGGCTTCCATTACCTTTGGGACAGGTTTCTTTATCAACCCAGATACGTTTTTACCTTGCTCTTTGCATAAATAAATTTTTTCTAACTTTTTATATACAGTTGATTTAGATAAGTTTAATCGCTTAGATATGATTAATACCGAGTCGCCCTTTTCATCCATGGTTTCAATTAGTTTTAGCTTTTCTAAAGTTAAAATGGATATAATTTTTAATAAAGTGGATATAATTATTAATAAAGTGGATATAATTATTAATAAAGTGGATATAATTATTAATAACCCTGTAATAAATTAATTACTTTTATGAAAAGTTAGTTTAAGTAAATTTTTCAAGCAAGGAAAAATTATTGGATAAAATAAAATCACAGAATCATTGGATACATAACTCGTTGGGGCAATATAAAAGTCATACCAATTAAAATTATAAAACATACGAAAAAGTTTAAAATTTATAAATATTATTTATATTTAATTTTTAAAAAAAAATTTAAATTATGTTTATTTTTTAATATTAAATCTTAATATTAATTTCAAAAATTTTTAAATCTGTTTATATTAAAGACTAAATTGATTAAAAGTATATTTTTTGAGAAATATATTATAAAAATTTGGAAAAATATTTTCAGTGTTTTAAATTATTTATATCTAATTAGAATTTTGCAAAATATTCTGTGTTTGATACAGACTCCTTTCTGTATTTATTTCGTAATTTTTTTGTTCTCTGAAGGGTTGGTCCACCTGATGATGTTCTGATTAGAAAGTAACATATAGTAAATTGTGAAATAATAAATGATTATTTAAAAGATACATATATAATAAATAACCATTACAATAAATAATTAAATAAAAAAATAATAATTAAACAATTAATAATTTTCAATCGTCATTATTTATCAAATTCTCTCATTTTCAATCAAACAAACGACATAAAATATCGAATAATAACACAATCAGCAATGACAGGTCTCACTTGTCTTCCTTGCTCAACAGCGACACATTCACGTGCCCAATGACGACATTCAAATAGATCCTGAACGGAGAATAATCGCAAACTCATCGAATGTCAATCATTCCCACCCATTCCTGCGAGGAAGTGTCTCCTCGATCTCCTGCAAACAGATCTTCCGCTTCCTGAAATCGTCCTGCAATTTGCTCACCCTATCTCCACTCTCACTCGATTTCCACCTGCGTATTACATGCACGATTGCTCAGATTACACCAAACACTCTCACTACTCCTACTTGGCCAGTTCTCCCGACAATTGTCTCATTCGATAGACCTGATGTCGCAATCCATCCGCACATTTCTTTTGTTTACTCTTGACGACCTCGACATTGTTCATGTAATCATTGTGGAAGTCCTGTTATTGAATCAAAACACGAATGTTTAATCCCGTCATAAATATTGTTCAATATCATTAACTTTTAGTTTTTGCAATTCGTTATCCAATTCTTCGATTTCCTTTTCGATTTCATCGATTTTGCGATGTGACATTTTTAGTGAGTGGGTGATTGTCGAAAGAAAGCTCTTTATACAACCCGGGAATTTTAAATTATTGACTAAATAAAACAAAATCGGTTATTAATCGAATTATTGATTATCGAATGGAAATATTGTTTTCAGTATTTATCATTTTATTAACATTTTAGTAATGTTTGATTTGTTAATTTTCTTTTTATAAAAAAAACTTAATCATTTATTTTAAAAAACCGAAAAATAATTTATGAAGTAATTTGTGATTAATTTTATAAAGGAAAATAGTTTTTTTCTGAAATGTTTGAATCAAATTAATTTTGTTTCATTAATTTGAAATTTTTTATCGAAATTTATTTCGTTGATATATCATAATATAATTAGTCACAGAATTTCTAACATAAAAGTAGAACTGAATATTTTAAGGTAAAAAAATAAATGGCTTAAAAAATTTAAATTAGGTAAGACTTTAACTATTATACGAGTAGGTTTTAAAGTATTTTAACGAAAATCGGCTTTCTTCCACATGTTGTTACATACTTTTATACTTATTTTTCAAAATTAAGATCAAGTTAAATGTAAAATAGCGAAACGGTTGAAAATATATTTTTACTACAATAAGCCACACTTCGAATTTCCGCGAATTCTCCTGAATATTAAAACAACATTTTTTATTCACTGTTAAATATCGTATTTTCGTCCTTTCCAACATCCCTACCAGATTCATCATCACTCGAATCTACATTGACAATAAAATCGTCAAGATAAGCCGGTTCGCATATTTCCTACCTAGGTCGTTCTTTTTCCGACTGTCCCGGTTGAGTTCGATTCTCGACACTGGCTCGTTCTCGTCACCATCCCCATACCTCAGGTTCGATATTTCGACTGGATCTGGTTGTCGTGGTCTAATGTCCGCAACATGTCTGGGGCTACTGAAACCATTACAACTAATTAAATACTTTACCAAGTTCACACGTTTCATGACGACTCCCTTCATTAACTGTCGCGTTCCGGTTTGACCTATACTAGTTGATTCTCTACAAAATATGAGAAGTCAAGATCCCAACCGACTTACTAAGCAATTCTAAAATGGTTGGCACGTAATTATACAGCTCCAAACTTGGCAGTTGCTTGTTTTCGGATTTTGTTATTATAACAAAATTATAAGCTTGTTTTGTTATTATAACATCATACCGCTTCCATAATGTCAATGTTCGAGCGACACACTAATCTCTTTACAGTCCTATGATTTCGTTCAACTATTCCTTTACAGTTTGGTCTGTTTACGGCCCGAAAAATAACTTCAACGTTCCACTTATCCATTAACCTTATTAAGAACACAAAAATAGGTTTTCGAACTTTTATTTTCAATACAATTAGAATTGTCTTTTGGACAACTCTCAGCAAAGCTTTCGTAATTCGATATCGTTCTTAATAGATAAATCTTAGTAAATGTTTTTAATAAACAATTATTCGTTCAAATTATCAGTTCAAATTTTGTAATTTTAGTAATAATTTTATCTACATATTAATTTTATTTAAAAATGATTTTATGTAAAGAAAGAACATTTATTTAATTAAAAACTTAGTTAAAAGTTATTTACTGTATTTAAATCTTTATATGAAAATTTGAAACGATTTAATATTTTTAAAGTTTTTTAAATATCTTATGCTGTACTTTAAAATGCAAATTTTACTCGAATAATTATTTATCGTGAACATCCAAAATATCCATTTTCCATCTGGGTGGGAGAAACCCATTTCCAAATACTAAACTTAACATACAAAATTCAACAAACCAATTTAAACATACCAAATTTAAAATATTCCTCACAAGCCTATTAAATTCATCTGAGTGAAACGTGGTATAGTTATTCACTATTAATTCCTGGGGCGCGCCACATTCACAGTGTAAGAATTATTCATTAAAAATCGAAACTAGAAGAAATATTTATTTCTAATCAAAATTAAATTATGCGCGTAATTTATAATTACGTTGATTGATTCAAACAATTTCAGGAGTCTATATAATCATATAATGGATCC
>MQRK01219440.1:0-18894 GCA_001938485.1 Girardia tigrina
CTTACTTCTTGTAGTTTTAGATTAGAAATTTTTGGGCAAACTAAACTAAATTTGCTGTTGTTTTTATAGTGTTTTTCATCGGCCTTGACAATTGATAGAATAAAACAAAGACTAAAATAGTTTTAATTTTCAATTCCAAATTTCGATAAACTAAATATTATTTTGCTTGAAATTAATAATTTTATCAAAAGAATTATTTTAAATATTTTCTGCATAAAATTTTGTCAAAAGTGTTCATAAGAATTTTTGAAACCCTAACATATTTTTTTTAAAAATATTCAATAAATTCTTTTAATTTATCACTGAAAAATCCTTATTTTAAATTTTTGAATATTTATTTTTAGTTTTCAGTTCGTATTTGATATTTTGTCAATGAATTCTTTTTATATAATTCTAGAATTGTTTTTGAATTTTGAAATATTCTTTTTTATTTTTAAATTAATTTTTCAGTTATTATTTTATATTTGGTTATTTGGCAGCGGTCACAACCAGTTTAATAGAATAGATTGTTTCAAAATTTAAACGTATGTTGGACATTCGTCTTTGTATAAATGCTTCATTTAATTCTGCCATTTAAAGAAATATTTAATAAATTATTTTAATTTCATTTAAAAAAATACGTTTAGTGTTTATATATATATAATATACAAATATATATATATATATATATATATATATATATATATATATATATATATTTGTATATATTTCTATTAAAATAATAATCAATATTTATAAAAATTTAAAAAAAATTTTTAGTATTTTTAGAATATTATGTTACATTTAGACCCTTTACAACTGCTTCTAGTTCTGCTACGTTTATGTGCCTAGAATCGTCAGTTTTCCTTAACCACGATGCGTCTTCTATAATATTTCCTTTAACTTCCAATGCTGCCCCAATGGCTATCGAACTGGCATCACACCATATGATGCCGTCTTTACAATCATCAATACTCCATATTCCTCTACAAGGATCTTCCTCCTTAACGTTTTTCAAAACAAATTTGATTTTCTCGAATAACTTGACATCTATTTTCTCATCCCATTTTCCTTCACTGAGCCTTTTCATGTAGGAGCATGATGGACGTAGCCAACCATCAACAGGGTGGATTCCTACTAATTGGCCACCGGTGGCTCAGAGGGATTGACTTGGGACGAAGATCTCTTTCCACCAGGTATCACCACATGGGATCGGTTCAATAAGGTTCAATAAGGTTCAATAATGTACAATAACGAATGTTTTGTTATTTAATGTTAATAACAATGTCCAATTTCCATATGAATAGGTAAACATCATATACACTGTTAATAATGGTATACCAAATATTCAAATTAGATTAAACATAATTTTTGCACAATGTCTTTCAGATACTGTATGTTGCCTAAGTGTAATAGAAGTTTAATTGATGGATTGAAAATGTGAATGAAAGTACATCAGAATATAAAAACACGTTGTACGAATGATAGTTTGTTAAATATTAAAGGTCGTTGTTCTTGAAGTTTAAATTGACTGTCATAGTGAAGATATTAAACTGTTTTGCTGAAATTATTGCGTGATCGAATTTTTTGATAAATTAAATTAATAATAAGGGAAAATTCAAGTTATTGTAAAGCAGATAGTAACACTAATGCAAATTTGGTAAAAAATCACTGAAGTGAAAAGATTTGATAAGGTTGTAAAAATTTTAAAAATTGATTCAAAATTTATAAATATTAAATATTTTATGGCACATCAATTGTATATCGGATATACAAGTGTCATTAAATACACAATATTTCAAAAGGTGGATTTAAGAATACCATAGCTAGATTTAAATTTTAAAGCACTTGTAACGACCCATTCGTTCGTAGCAGTTTGAACGCTCAGAGCCCCCAGTGACTATTAAGGGTCAGTCACAACCCAGTCTTAATTTATTACTCAACTATGACTATATATATATTACTTATATTTTATAGGGTCGGACGCCTCTTCTCGCTCGACATCTGCCTGGCAGTGCCGAGTCTGAAGGGCCTGCGGGTTCGGATAAAGACGGGACGGGCTATGGGCCCCCCACCTAACTCATAGTCGATCGGGGTATGTTTTGTACAAATATTCATCAGTAGATTTGGATCACGTCTTATGCTTAATAGGTATGCTGAAACTTGTTGTACGGTTATGTCGATTTATAACTTGTGGCCTTGTGTTATTTGATGTTGAGCTTATGGCAATACTGTGTACTGTGGCTTGCAGCACTGTTTGGTTTCTAGAAGTATTATCAACAACAGTATGTGTCGTTATCATTGTGTAACCCATTTATCTCGTAGCATATCGACAATCAGTCCCTTTTTACCTTGCACGGATTCATTATTTCCCTACTGTGTAACATATAACAGTTGTATTAGGATTCCTATAACTTGTATTAATATCATTTATATTTACACAAAATATATTTATATCAATCAAAGTAATTATTAATATCAAAAATTAGATTAATATCATGATTACGTCGCGTATATTTATATTCATTTACACAATCATTAGTATCAGAGCTAAGCAAATTGATTAAATCACGAAATTTTTTCGATCACTATCGCGTCAAATTCTTTAAAATATCCTATTAGTTCGATTTGGTAACCTTACACCAGAATCAATTCAGAGTTTTTAATAAGATTGAAAAACTAACTAAATCAGCGTTTTCAATTTTCCGTGGTTAAATAACGATTTATTACATTAATAATTTCGCGATGAATTAATTATCTCAGTGAATTCTCATTTATGAGCTGCAATAAAAAGTATTAATTCATAACATTTCTTTACTAGGGATTCATTAGCTTGTAATTTTATTAAAAGGAATCTCAATTTAACTTTCAATTTAACTCTCAATTTAATTCTAGACAAAACAAAATACTACTAAGTTGATATTCATAAATCGATAAAATAATTACGTTAATACAGATCGGCGGTTATAGAAATTCCAGTTAATAAGTTTAGTTAACAATTCCAGTTAATAATTTTAATTAACAATTCGAGTTAATAGTTTGCAGGATTTTCTGGAAACAATTCACGTAATTAGCTAACTCATAGAAATAATAATTCATAATCTAATTCAAAAATCCTAAAATTAACGTAAATGGTGAAAATTAATTAAATTACTCCTAAAATCCAATTGCAATCCTAATTTCTTAAAACTCGTGATAATGATAAGACTTCATCATAAAAAATTGTTTTATCGATACAAATTGCATCGCAACCTGTAGACACACTTTCAATTTTTAGAAAAATTTTAATCGAAAAAGAATTTTAACCTAATTTCTTATGAAACAACCGCATAGAAGAGGTAATTCTTTACATTTTTATAATCCTCACTTTCTGATCTCAATTTTCATTCTTTGCAGTTCGTACAAATCAACTTAGTTATGTTTATCCGACTAACTCCGAAACTACGGTAAATGAAATTTCTAGATCAAAATTCTAAATTAATTCTCTATTTACAAACTGTAATCGAAAACCCGCATCCCTATTTACTATATATATCATCTTAAACCTCTAAACCGTATTATTGATAATTAATATTCAATTATTATTAACGAAACTCCACTTTAAAAATCAAAGATAAAAAAAACAAATTAACAAAATGACTAAAATTAGGGGGAAAAGGTATATTTGAAATTCAAATGTTCCCCGAATACTCGGTCGTCTGACGCGGGTAAACTCGCGCTTCCGCATCCTCGGTAATTAACTCAGCGCGGCTCTCCCGAAGGAACGATTCGAGGGGTACCGAAACTACTTCGACGATAATCGGGTCGGTGTGATTACCGACGCTCCTCCAGCGCGCGTTTGAGCGCAAATTCTCTCTGGGCATAATTGAAGACGACGACGGCGGGGCGACGACTGTGGCTAAAAGATTAAATAAACGGTGGGAACACGATCGTCCGTGCTTTTGATGCTCCTGTTTGATCTATTAAACGATATTAGTCTGAACGATTAATAACAACGCTGTTTGGTCACACTTTCAGGGCAATCACTTAAACTACGACATTGACACAATAAAATCAAAACGTATATAAAAAAATAATGATGAAAAATTGTAAGGATTTCGCCCAGAATACTTTTATTGTGTAAAGAGTAGCAAAATAAAATTACATCAAAATCACGCGGTGCGTGTAAGTGCCCGGAGGTCCGCTCGGCGAATTGCTCGTCGTTAACTCGTGTAGGCTCCTCTGTTCGTCGACGCGTCTCCGGATAGAAGCGTCCTTTGGGTATCGTGGATCGGTTTCGGTAATAACGAGAGATTCGTAGATGCTACTGTCCTCGTCTAAACTCAGTTCAATTTTTCTTGTCAAAAAAATCGAAGTCAAAATCTTGCGTGAAAATTGTAAGAAAATTTGTAAGATAAAAATTGTGGAAAAATTGTGCGATAAAAATTGTGCGTTTTGGTCTGAGTGAATGTTATATTTATAACACTCATCATTTCGTTTGTCGGGGTGTGTTCTCTTCGTGGCCGTTTCTGGTTGGCCAACAACGATGATTGCTTGTTTGATTTGCCGGTACAGGTTGTTGTTAGGCCGTGTGTCTGACTCCAGACAGTGACTGCTTTGTCACAAGGTTCCTTGTCACCGATGACTATTCATCGCGTGATGCTGTTCTTCCTTTGTGGGCCTGACTCACCGTAAGTTTTGTTTACTGTGCTTTGTCCTTGGCCTTTGTCCTTCTTTAATTAATTTATTTATCTTTTCAGGGGTATAACTTTTAAGGGAACGTGTCAGGACTTTGCGGGTGACCTTCAAGGATTCCTCGTCTTCGGGGCTACAAGTGGATGGTCCGTTGGTCTTATAACGTTAATGACTTGCCTTGGAGGTAACTTTGTCATTTTCTGTTTGGTTTTTGATTGATTATTTTCCTTTTAGGGTTGATAACCTTTCAGGAGAGTACCTCACGACCTGGTGAGTTTTCTTCGAGGGTTGGTCTTACAACGGGCTATACGTGGAGGGTCGGCTGGTCTTAATGGGTCGTCCAAGAGGTGATTTAATTAATTTTTGTCTCTTTTTTAATTAATTATTTTCTTTTTTTTAAAGCAATTAACTTCTTTCTCAGCGTTTTCGGGGTTCGGCAGTTCCATTCCAAGGACACATTATATTATTTGGTTCTTCTCATTGGGTATGCTTTCATTTCACTTGTTTGATTTTTCCTCATCTATCGTTTTTACTTGTGATATAATGCTGCCCCCCGACATGGATGATCAAAAACGATCCTGGGACCCCCTTTTTGTGTTAATAGTGATTCAAATAAATGTATTAGTCTCATGGGTCTTTCTTTATATTCTCTTTCTTAATGTTTATAACTATACGTATTTTATATTATGTATTTGATTTCTCGACCGCAACACACTCTTACAATAAGCGATCCAGCAGATTCGGGAGAATACAGGGAAAGTCTAAACGAAAGAGGGCTTCTCGACAATGATGAGGAATTTAAACACTTGATCAAAGGAACCATATCCGAGCGACTGAAAGAGGTAGTCGAGCTTGAGAAAGTGTGGTGCTGATGTTTCGGCTAGATAATATAACGGATAAGAGAATATTTCATTGCCCATTTCCCCATTGCACTAAGTGCGTTTATACAGCCAAAAGTCTTCAGAATCATGGAACGAAGGAAGACGACTGGTCTTTTCTAAGATGGAAGCCAAAGCGTGCCAGTGCATTGAAAGCTCGCGCTCTTGCATCTTAAGCCGTGTGAGAGGATCAGAAAATTTTGTATTTGTCAAATGGTTTCTACCCTCTGTATACAGAATCTCTGATTCACTACCCTGTGCGCCAATGCTGAGTATTATTTGTAATACACAGTTATCCATAACAGTCGTGTTAGGCTTATTATATCTGGATTTAAACTTATAAGTTTAGAACGTAATATTGATAAACTGATAAGACTTAAAGAAAAATTGAAGAATTCGGAAAGTTGGAGACTAACGGTGTTAACAAAATATTTTTTATTTAGGCTAATTATTTATTCTCGAACGAGATCAATCTTTGAAATCTTGATGGAATAAAATAATCGAATTTATGAGTGAGAATTTTCGTAATCGCTTTGGATCGTTTTCGTATATACCTTAGAAATAATGATAAGTAAAGTAGTCAAATTGGTGAATAGAATTTTCAGTAGTACATCTTAATTGTTTTCGTATGGATTGATAGTTCTTGACTATTGAGAGAGAATAATGTTTCTGAATCCAGTGCTTGAATATCCTGTAACTGTGTGGTAGAAAAACGCGACAATGAAGCGCAAATGTGTGCTAACAAGTTGATTATATTAATTTAGAAATTTTTAGAACAGATTTTTTATTACATTTTGCAAATTATTATTTTAACTTTTCTTTCATTGTAAGATTATCTGTTTTTCAACTCGCTAGAGTGGTCGCTTAATGAAAGACCCTCTAGCGAGTCCTGAAAGCGGATAAGTATAAATATTGATTATTATTTTAATAGAAATATATATATATATATATATATATATATATTATTTATTTTATATATATATATATATATATGAATAACAAACGCCATTTAAAAAGTTTTTTATTTTTCTGTTACATGTTAAATTTATTTCTTAAATGAAATATTTAACATGAAAAATATAGATAATTATTTGTTTAGATAATATCTATTTAAAAAGTATTTGTTAGTGAAAAATAAATTTTATAGATTTGTGATTCGTTGTTACAAGCTATCCGGTCAATGATAAGCGATTTAAAAATTATACTCGATCATTTGGAGAAATTAAATGGAAACGGCAGTTTTGAAATTTGGAAGAAAAAGTTCAAGATGATTATGAAAATCCAGGGCATTTTGGTTAGTTAATTTCATTTTGAAATAGCAATTGTTATTGAGCGATTCACATAATTCTGAGTTGCATACCATTAAGTCATTAAATTCTTTAAATAATTAAAAGGGACATGCAACAACATGAATTAAAATCGAAATTCGAAAGAGACATGAAATGACATAAAATTAACAATCATAGCTCACAGAGTTATAATGCAATATCAGTATAATTTCAAAGTTAAAATCCGACAACCGCGATTCAAATTACAGTTGAAAGTGCGAGGTCAAATTGAAGTTAAATGACTTAAGAACGAAAATATTAATAGTGGCAAGGAACCTTCTGGAGGAGGCGAAGGTCGACCGCATGATTCAAGGGGCACGCGGTTCGATCGTCGCTTGCCGCCTTGAGACTCTCCTTGTTCACGTTATACAATAAACTACAAAACCAAAGGCATAGGATAACACTAATCATCAAAGACGGAAAATAATATCAACCCCTCGGAAGCTGAGACCACCAGTCGGGCAATACCCGTTACTGGTTAGAACTCGAAGGCGCTTTGAAGCACACACAACTTGTTGATGTGCGCGGAGGAATCGTGTCTGTTCCCGTAAGCAATAAGAAAATAGAGAGCAATCACCGAGAGGAGTTCGGAGGTGTAATATGTGTATACAGGAATGTAAATGACATATTGGAGTTGCCGTTGAACCAAAAAAAATGGATGGGGGCTCTGAGTCCACGAAAAGGTTGTCGAGAGAAGGGAGCATGACAGCTATGAGTTTCACTCCAATTTTTTCCAAAATATCGACTCCAATTATTACTTCGGGAATTATTTGATTAGCAACGAACACCACGTGATTTACTTCCAATTGTTGCAGTCCGAAATGCATCACGAAATATTGTTACGGTCAGAAACACATTTTACGCAAATCCACAAATCACCAAACACAACATGCAGCAAACATAAAGAAAATAAAGGAATCCCGTAAAAATAATACATATATTTAAATAATAACACCGATTCGAACTACAAAGCTGACCCCGATTCTCTTGTAGAATAATGGGACACTGTAGACACGTAGGAGAACTAAAAACACATTATAAAGAAAAACCAGACAGAGTCGAATTTAAACTTACCCGATGAAAGAGGACGAACAACCGCCCCGCCACAGGCAGAATCACTATGGGGAATCCGCGAAAATGACCCGTCAATGTTTGAAGGACGCACGAGTAGAGATAATAAACCTTAAAAGAATAAAAATTAATTAAAATAAACCCAATCTTATTATATCTTATTGTTATTACGAATTTTATCGAATTTAAAAATTTTTACGAAAAAATTAGAATCATCATTGAACTTTATGAGTGGTTTAATTTAATAATTTATTATAATTTTAGGATTTTAAATTATTATTCCTATGATTGACCTAATTATGTGAACTATTTTTATGAAATTCTGCCGTTTAACAATTTTTATAGTAATATTTTTCTGTGATTTTATAAGAAATAGTTTTACTTTATGAATCGTTTATTGATTTTTATCTTTAGGAACTGGAAACCAAACTTTCCAATAATTTTATTCCGTTTATCACTATCGACTGTTACCATTGTAAATAAAATTTAAAAATTTCTATTTCTGATCAATTTCCATTTCTATTCGATGATAAATATTTCGTAAATTAAAAATTGAAATTTCTATGTGAGAGGTTTTATTGTCTAAGGAATCTTGGGAATTAAAGGAAATCTTAAAACGAAACTTTAATACATTTTATCGTTGACGTCACAGTAATTTTCAGCTCGATTTGTCAATTTGCGATGAATTTTGACCTTGCAATTTTAATTGGGTCTGACGATTTTATCTTACAATTTTAATTTATTTATGTGATCGTGCGAATCTACCGTCAACAACCTTGCACTTAGGACCCGTGAGTGATAAATTTGTCATTGAAATTGTTATTAGTAGTATTGTCTCGATGCGACGAAGATTTTTCTTTTCTTTCTTCCAAGAATTCGCAAAGCCGCGGATAATTTTGCAAGCCTGTTGTTGATATCACCGATGAGGAATTGTCACAGTAAAATTAAACGATTGCCAGTCGATTTACTGCTATAAGTTAGCACTAGTTATTATAACTTTCAACCGAAACCTTAGCGAATCAAGGTGATTCAATTAAGAGGCTTGTAGATAATGTAGCGATATGTATCTGAAATGTTATAATAATGACCGCCATAATGATAATGAATTCTATGATAACAATATGTAATGATGACAAGGATACATAAGGGTACAACGTTTACAAATTGTTTGTTCAGACGGATAGTAAGCTACATCGTCCAGACAGGCATGAGTGACACATTCATCGGTGGAATATACAAATACACAGAGTAAAATCGTCCCCTATTGATGCTGACCCAGGTGGGAGGCCCATAGCCTATCCCATCTTTAGCCGAATCCGAAGGCCCCTTGAGCTTGGCACTGCTAGGAAGATGTCAGGCAAAATAGGAGGCGTGCGACCCTGTGTATAATAAGCTTTCAAATAAAAATAAAATTGGAACGGGTTGTGGTTGACCCTTAACAATCACTGGGGGGCTCATGAGCTTTTAAAAATGTTTTCGCTCGAAAGGGTCGTGACACAATCCTCGATATTTTATTTTTAATGTACATTGTCCTAATATTCGCAAAGGACTACCATTTGCACAGGAAATTCGAATTGATTTATTCTCTTCTAAATAACCTTTAATTAATTTCAAAATTTTGGTACTGATCACACTAATCTTTGCTCCTGTATCAAAAGGACATTCGCAATCTACGTTATTCAAAGTTACTCTTCCAAAAGGTCTCATGTCAGTATCATGTCCTTTTATAATGTTATCTTCTCCTATTTCCATTAATCTCATTACATCAGTATCAAGTTTGTTGACAATTCCTAATCTTATTTCATCTACACCTAATTTCTTATATACAGTTGACTGTTCATCTATCTTCTTGTTCAATACTAAACAGCTATCTTGAAATTCAGTAAGTTCTTTTGATATAACTCTATTATAAGATTTTTCTTTATTATCAATGGCACAATTTCCATTCTTTAAAATACTATATTCATTAAATTCGTTATTATTAACTTTATTATTGTATTTGTCATCGTAATTATTTTTATCATTATTAACATGATAATTATCATCAACTGTATTAAAAAATGTTTTATTAATATTAAATTTATTATTAAATGTATTATTATAATTATTTGTATCATTATTAACATTATCATTAATTGTATAAAAAACATTATTATTATCAATCAAAAAATTTTCATTCGGCAACATATAATATGCATTAACGTTCTGTTCTGTAAGCCATCCCAAATCATCACATTCATTACAAATATCACAATCAGTCATCCTCTCATCATACTTTAATACATAGTGATACATATTATTTACATTACAATAATCACCATTCACACATTCGGCTTTTAAAAATCGAGTATTATTTACAACATCACTTACTGCGTCTGAATAGCTCCGAGCATTTCCCCGATGTCCGAAGCATGTCCATTTCCCGTCAGCAAATCGTCACCAGTCCGATATCTCTGTTCCGCATCGTTTTTCGAATCTCGTTGTTCGAATTCTGAAATTCGGCTCTCTCCGTTATTAATTGCGGCTATTCGATCATCTGAATTCGTCCTTCTTTGTCCGTAATATTCGGTTTGTCTCGAATCGGATCTCACTGCTCTGCCTCTGTCGTTGAATCTGTCGTTGTCTCTTCTATCAAAATAGCATTGCTGGATTGAATGACCGTTTCTGTGACATTTTGAACATTTAATATTTGAGCAGTTCCTCCGAATATGTCCCAATTCCCGACAAGCGTAACATTGAGGTTCATATCTTGGAAGTTGTCTCAGATTTTTGTTGGGGTTTGGGACTTTTTTGTATATAATTTGTGGTCTTCTGTTTGGCTCGTGATACTCTCTTCTGTTCGAAAATTGTTGATGATTATATGACCCGTTTTTTGTGTCATTGCAGCATAACTGGGTCGATTTATAACCAATACATCGTCTTGTCTCGTCCTGGCTTTGACTGTCTTCAATATCTCCTTGATATATTTTGTCGGTGTAGGGCCTTTTTGATCTTCGATCTCGGCATTGTCTTTTCCAGACTTCAGTTTCAGCAAAGTTTCAGTATATTCGAATCTTGAAACTTCTTCTCTCATCTTCTGGTCATCAAGACAGTATTTTAGTAAAAAAGCTGTTAACTTTGTTGATGTTAACTTGTGCTTCATTACTTTTTCGAGACTTTTCTCAATTTGTCGAATATACTCGTCGATTGATGCTGTTCCTTTCCTATAAGCAAGAGCGTTTTGCAGATCCTCCGCAAGATGAGTGGTCTTTACGAACACTCTCCGAAATTTATCTTCATAATTTTCGAAAATAATACCTTCCACATTCTTTTCAAACTGCTTCTTACTGTCTTCATCCATAAATGCTTGAATAAGGATGTTTCTCTGTTCTTTATTGATTTGAATTATGTTTAAATAATTCCGCATTTCTGATAGAAACTCCTCCACATCCATCTCAGTAGAAAATTTCTTGGGTTGAGGGATAATTCGTAATAGTTCGCTTGTATTTAGCGTGGTTGCCATGTTATCCATTTAAAATAAGTGACAAATATCCGATTATATGATTTATTAACTATAACACAATATCAATAATCTCGTCTATTTAATGGGAAAATAGTGATGTTATAATGACTCACATTTTCAAAGCATTTTCATTGGTTTACAATCTCAAAGACACACATACTATCAACATACATTCAGCATACATTCAACATCAGACAAGTAACCCATATTATTGTATCATCACAACTGACTTTACACAATCAATCTAATCAGCAATCACTCAATATTTATTACGCAATTAATCTTAGTTACTTCTGTTAGTAACAAATAATATTGATTACACAACACTCACACTTATAATAAAAATTATCAAGTAATGAAGTTATTTCAAAATTTACAATTTTATTTACAATTTACCAGCTAACTTTCCGCACTTTCATTTCTGCAAATTTATTGATTACAGCAGGGACATGCATACGATTTCGTTCTGGGAGGGCATGATACAAATTTAGGTGAACAACTTGCTTTGGACTAAGTTAGAACAATGGCTCTAAGGGGGTACAAAGGTGTGCGTATTTTTATCACTCTGTTTTTATAATAATAATAATGTGGGTTCTTATATAGCGCTAATTCCCAAGTGAACTCGGATCAAAGCGCTCTATAGTCTCGTCAAAACGTCCCTGTGCTATATTTTGAGAAAAATGCACCTGCCATGAAGGTTTTCTGTAAATTGCTATTCAAATTCCGGGCATGTTTTCATTAAAACTTATTCTGGTGCCGCCGAATTTTCTCCATTCATTTTAAATGACATTATTCACTGCTAACAGAATCATAGGAGGAGTTTGACAGTCTGAGACAACAAAATATTTATATCAGAAAAACAAATTAAGTGTTTGATCACAATATTAAATTCAGTCGCCTGGCTTTCATTTTTGCAAACTTGTCAATGACGGCGTCTGGAATGGGGATGAGCTCAGGGTCTCAATGATACCCGATTCAATTATCACTGTGATATTGCTTGAATATATGTATTACTATATTTTACCTTGATTTTGATGCTATTTGTTTTCTTTTAATTTGTGTTTTCTTTTTTAATAAGTAAGTATTTTAATAAAATATCTCCTTAATTCATTCGTGCACGTCACTAATTAGATGAAGAGGCATTTGGCTACCTTAAAACAGTCATAGTTACTCGCTCCATTAACCAGCGCTTAATTGAATTTCTTCACATTGACATTCATGGCACTGGGCAGAAATCACATTGCGTCAAAGCCACACACCAGCCATCGCAATGCTTTGTTTTAATTAGACAGTCACATTCTTCTAGTCCGTAAGGTTCAAATAGGACTTCTCCTCTATAGCTGGTCTGAACCGGTACACAGCAGAAAGATTGTGACTGTTTTGGTACAGTCATGTGTTGTGAAGCGATGATCTCATATTTATTTCTTTTCTTCCCCTATTGATAGAGCTCATTATGCTAAAGTCTAGTATTCGATTTTTATTACAATTGGCAAAGTAAGTCCAACGAGGTGGTCTTTCAGCATAGAATAACGCAGATAAGTCTTCAAACGCTTACTTCTTCTAATGATAACAGTATCAAAATTCAGTTCAGCAGCAAGCCCCCTCTCAATGGAGAGGACTTCCAAGTCTGTAATTGACTCATTGTAGATCAAAGATAATTCTTTATGAGCTTTAGTTTGGAAAACGAGTGTTTGCAGCTGGCAACGCTAATATCCCGGATAAGAAAGATGCGCAGCATGATTACAATATTAGGGATGGAGTTCCCAAAGGTGATATCTCTGTATGAAGCTCATAAATTCTAAAGGTCCGTCGATTTTATCGTTTCCTGAATTTTGGACAAAATACTGTAGATTTCTTCTGTCGGCTAAGAATGCCTATTTCTCCACCTCATCTTCTATTTCATCAAGTTGACAATCGTAATTATCACCAGAGCGATTCGATGGTGCATTGACAGCATATTTGTTTGAAAGATCATGAACTTGTTGAAATCTTGAATATATTTCGTCAATCATCCTGTCTACGAAATATATTTCTACAGCATTTCCCGTCTTAGCTCAGCATCAAATGCCATCACTAAGATAGTCAATCCCTCACCATCTATTCTTTTCTGTTTGCTAATTGGACGTTCTATTTTTAGCCCCATTTCATAGCAGAGCTTCTTGGATTCGTCCAATGCACTTTCCACCATCTTTTCTTCATTCTTACAAATGTAATCTCTCAGTGCCATGCGCTTGACAGAACTTTGATGCAGATCCAACCTTTTGTTTGAAGATACTTATACGTATCATTTACCTCTGGTTAAACAGAATTTCAAAGGGTCAGACCTTTTAAAAGAAATATTAATGGATGTAAATACATACTAGCGATAATTGATCAATTTAGCAGATACATCAGTTTGAACGCAGTAGCTCATCAAGTCGAGAAACCGTGCGAAAGGTAGTACTAGGCAAATGGATTTGGAAATACGGACAACCAAATGAAATCCATGTCTATAGAGGAAAAACATTCGAATCAGCACTTTTTAAAGAAACAGCAAATAGATTTGAAGCTGAAATAGTATATTCCAGTCCTTACCACCACAATACCAATGGGATTGTTGAGAGACAATTCAGAACAATTAGGGATGCTATAAATATACGGATGAAAGACGAGGTTCACAAAGATTGGACGGAAATCCTGCCAGAAATAGAGTTTATGCTAAATATCACAATTCAGGCAACCACAGGGATATCTCCAGCAGAATTAATTTTTGGTAGGAAACTAAGACATTGGTGGAAAAACACCGGAGGATAAAGACATGTCTAGAAAGAAATGAATAAAAACACGACACAAACGAAATGAGTATTCCGAATTGGAGATAAAGTGCTTATAAAGAAAGAAAACGTAACGAAGGATGATGATCGATATATAGGCCCAGCCACAATAAAGAACCGACGACATGAAAGAAGTTACGAGATACAATTAGATGATGGTAGAATATTGATCAGAAATGTAGAATGGCTAAAGCCATTTAAATCGAGGGGGATGTGAGAAATATTTTAACTTTGGTATGTTGAATTTTGTATGTTGAGTTTAGTATTTGGAAATGTGTTTCTCTTCTACCCAGATGGAAAATTGATATTTTGGATCTTCATGATAAATAATTATTCGAGTATAATTTGCATTTTAAAGAACAGCATAAGATATTTAAAAAACTTCAAAAATATTAAATCGTTTCAAATTTTAATATTAAAAATTTAAATAAAGTAAATAGCTTTCAACTAAGTTTTAAATTAAATAAATATTCTTTCTTTACATAAAATCATTTTAAAAATAAAATTAATATATAGATAAAATTATTACTAAAATTACAAAATTTGAACTTTAAAATAAAATCTGAAAATAATGAAAAAATTTTCCAATAATTGTTTATTAAAAAACATTAACTAAAATTTATCAATTTCGAACGATGTCGAATTACGAAAGCTTTGATGACAGTGGTCCAAAAGACAATTCTAATTGTATTGAAAATAAAGGTTCGAAAACCCATGTTAGTGTTCTTAATAGAAGCGATGCGGAGATGCGGAAAGGAAAGAGAGCCACCGATCCAATGTAATTTAATTTAATTTTCACAGGTTCTTAAAGCCTTCTTCAGCAGAAAAACCAGACAGCCCAACTAAAAAAAGTCTTCGGAAAAAGCAGAACAGAGCCTCCTTTGATGGAGTATATACCATTCATATTCTCATACTTTTCTGTCCATTTCGCAGATCACGAAAACACCATTTTTTGCTTAACTTCCTAGTCGCAGTAATTCTTTGAATTCGCAATAAACATACTGCACAGAAATATATCCCTGTCGAACAAGCATAGTCAGAATTACATGGTTAATCTTAACAGGTAAAAGACCAATGTCAGTAAAATCAGTTACAAAATCTGTTTTCAGAGTGATTAGTTGTTGCCTTTCTTGTGCCTCTATTTTATGCACACAAACGTCTGCATCAATGCCACTTCCCGTTACCTCTACGCTTTCAATGCCCCTTCGCCTTCCGCACTATCAGTATCGACTTCAACTGTAGCATTAGCAATATCAACTTCATCTCCAGTTTCTGCAGGATTGTCGTCCCCTCTATCTGTCACTGTTCATAGGCGATGAAGTCCTTTGGATGAATTTCAATAATACACCTTCATTCACATTCACAAATGCTGCCCCAAACAATCGTGCCGTCCGAAGCAGACCGCCATCCAAACCCCCCATGCTACACCACTGAGTTTAAAATATAATGAAAATATTTATTTCTATCCAATATTGGCAAATTATGTTTTCGTTCGATCAAATAATTATTTGAAGAAAATAATTGTGGTGCTCTAAAAACTATCAACATTTTTTTGTTATTTAACTGAACTAACAATAATTATGATATGTACACAATTTTGAATTTCACAAATTAAATACATTTTTTGACTATGTGTTGTTTGCTTTGAAATAACTAGACATAATTCTCCCGTTCGAATGTGTAATAACTCGGACCACACTGTGTGACAGCAGCCTCAATCGGTAAGATCACGTGCGCATTCGCCTAACATAATTCGGTGACGCATGTTGGATTCCCACGGCCGCACCAACTACACGTCAGGAGCGCATGTCGACAAACCGAGCGATCATTCACCTTCTCAAACGGTGTAGGCGGTCACGGAGACTGAGATTCGGTACGGGAAGCCGCATCAAACCGGATGAGCGAACGCTATTCTGCGGTGTACCGTCCGATGTCGGTCAGATCTAATTGAATCATGGTCGACACGAGACTGGCTGATCTGCCATGCCGAACGACAACTTCCCGCATTTTGAAGAGGTACTGGACTTCACATCTCGATCCGGAGGCCAACACCTCAATAATAAAAAAAACATTAAAAAATGTAACTTTTATACGAAAAATATTTTTATTGTTAAAAAATAAAAAATGGAAAAAAGTCAACTATGACACAAAATAAATATTAAATAATAAATCTGATAGATCTGGTCGACATCGTTTTCATTTCATATCAGATAAACTAGAAAATTTTTGAATTTTCAGTTCTCCTTCGTTATAACATCATGGATTTTCTTTAGGGTTTCTACTCTGGACGCAAAACCCGCTTGCCATTCACATACCAACCTGATTGTTTTTGCATGTTTTTTTGAACTCTCCTCAATTGATCTTTCCTTCCCAAAATACTCTATTTCGATCTCAACATCATTAAAGTCTTTTTCTATTTCTTTTAAATATTCCTTAATTGTATTAACATAATAATTAATTGTCTTCGTATTCTCTTGTATAAACAATTGATTTAAACTACCATTATTATTAAAGCTGTCTGCAACGTGTTGATAGTTACAAGTTACCTCTATGGATTCCTGTTTTCGTGATCTTTCCACAGCCGGTCTCTTCTCTGAATTATGTATATCAGTACAAAGATTAGTCTGATTTCGTTCTTTAGTTTTAGCTGTTTCTTGAGATTGTCTTTTTGGTTCATCAATATATGGATTTGCTGATGTATAATCAGACGCTCCATTTATAAGTGGTCTTATGAAATTCACATTTCTATTTGCGGTTGGTTTGAAAGATTCACGAAAATATTCAATTTGAGGGAGTAAAAGTTGATAAGAATTCTTCAAAAAGGATTTCGAATCATCATGAACTAGAGTGCTTGTATTGCTCGAAGCATCAGAGATTTCTGATATACTATTTGATTTACTTACCTTAACCTTGTGAACACATACATCGCTTCCTCCAATCATCGACCCTGTATCTACCGCCTCTACGAGTTGATCCCTTTTAATTTTTGTCAACTTTTTTGAAGTAATTTCATTTGAAGATGTTTTGTCCAGCTTATTTTCTAAATTATCGCATGATTTGCCGTGGTAAGGAACTGGACTAACAAACGATTTTTGTATGATTGATTGATGACTATTTGTTTTACAATCTTCTTTTTGTCCAGGAGCATTACTAGGATCAGTCCCAATGGTCATGTTTTCAATGCTGGAAGTTACATTTGTTACTGTTTTACCATTTTTCTCATGGACAATTGTTTTCGTCCCACTTGGATTACCATTTTATCCGCTTGATGAGACTTTTTTGAATCGGAATGCTTTTGATAATTTTTTTGACAATATAAATTAATCTCACGGTTCGTTTTTTCATCGAATTTCTGTAAAACTTTGTTGAGATTAGCAGTAGTACATTGTTCATAATCATTAAAGTAATTTCCTACCTTATTATTAATTTTTTACATAAATAACTGCAGAGAATAAACAAACCCATTCTTCGTTAGGTAATATCCAACTAAAAAAACAAGTTATGAAAAATTTACATCAAATATCGAATCTTTAATTAAAATTGATGTTTTACTTCATTCTTCCATTTAATGATAATTACTGAGATAAAATAGTATTATAAATATTTTTCAGGGCCGGATTATCTATTGTGTCAACTGTGCCTTGGCACAGGGCCCCGAGATTTCATGGGGCCCCCTGGACCCAGTCCCAAAAATGTAAAAAAATAAAAAAATAAAAATAAAACTCGTATTTCCGATTTTCCCCTATCTGACTCCTTTTTTATTTAAAAAATAAATACGTCAGTATGGGGAAAATGGGGACTCCCGCAATCAATAATTTACCCCCCGGGGGTGGTCCAGTCCCCGGTTTCCATGGCAACGGTAACGATCACCCTAGCAAAGGTTCTGGTTACCATGGAAACGGTTCTTGTTCACTTGGTAACGGTAACCAAGGTCTTAGTTACTATAGCAACGGTAACCAAGGGATGTTAACCAAGGGATACAGTGAGTCAAGGTGGTTGTAACCATGGTAACGGTTCCCGTTTCCATAGCAACCGTGACCCTTTCCATAGCAACCAAAGAAAAAAGTGCTAATCGATAGTGCACATTGTGCCTCCCATTGCTAATGTGCTAGCACAGTGCTTTTTAAGTTGCACATTTGCAAAAGTGCAAATATCAATACATTAAATTTCTTAAAAGTGCTAGTATCAAAAATCAATATCATGTGTTTTATGCACATTTTGATTCTCTATCTGAATGTACTATTATTAATTTCATATATCGATTACTTTTCTTTATAATTAACATAATGCACAAATTTACACAAAGTGCATATCGATTTTAGATGCGCAAGGAAGCAGAATATCAAAAAAGTACTGATGCACTTGAAATTGTCTTTCTACTATTCCATTCGTATTATGATAGTAAGGGCTTGAGTAACACATTTTAATGCTCATGCTTTCAGCCATGTCTTTTATTACCTTCGATTCGAATGTTTTACCACAATCTGTATGAATCTCTTTTGGAGCACCAAACAGTAAAATCCATTTTGCCATAATTGTATTCTTTATGGTGGTTTCGTCTTGTTTACCAACCGCTGTTAATGAAATATATCTACTGAATTGATCGATGATTGCGACAATGTAATTTTTCTTTCTCCATGTCTCTTTTA
>MQRK01219442.1:0-14626 GCA_001938485.1 Girardia tigrina
TTAGCCTTGGACATTGCAGGACCGAAATACGATATGAAAATCAAGATCACAACAGAAGTATCTACAGAAACGATAATTGAATTCCTAGAAGAAACCTTTAGCCGTTTCGGTTATTGTACCATCATGACTACGGACAATGGAACACAATTTATCTCGGACGATTTTAGAAGATTCCTACAGCAGTGCGGAATAATAAACGCAGATCTTCAATCTATAATCCACAGGCTAACGGAACAGTCGAAAGGATGAATAGAAGCGTAAAGAAGGCTTTAACAGCAGAAGGCGTACCAAAAGACCTCTCAGAAGCTAAAAAGAGAATCCGAGAATACTTACTGAACTATCATGCAACAAAGCATGGCACTACAGAAAAGACACCCGCAGAATTGATGTTCGGAAGGAAAATTAACACTCGTTTAGAAATAAGACGAAGAGATGAACCGACAGAGGAGAAAATAGAACTTCAAAAAGTTGTACAAAAGAAAATTCAAGAACGAATAAAATACGCAAATAACAGGAGAAAGCCACAATTTACCAACCAATTCAAAGTCGGGGATCTCGTACAAACACATGGAGGACCTATCCGGAGATTGGAAAAGCAGATAGGACCTCACACATTCCTAACAGATAATAAATTTACGATAAGCACCAGAAAACTGAGACTCGTGAAAAAGCCAGAACCAGAGAAAGAAAAAGTAGACAATCGGACGACCGAGCACCACCGGAAGGACAATGAAAAAATCGTGGAAAACGGAACAGACGGAAAACGAAAACGCAAGCCACCGAACTACTTAGGCGATTACATCTCCTAAAGAAAGGGGAAGCTGTAGTGTCGATAAAAGATTTAATTAATGAAAATTCAAATATTAATTAAATGTTAAAAAAATATATTTGTTTAAATAATTGATTGTCGTTATTAAATAAATGTTTAATTAATCGTGTTCTTTTTAGTCTTAATTCTTTGATACGATTTTACAGATTAGTTTCTGAGTACATTTCATTTGAAAAGAAACACATTAAAATTTAATTTTAAAAAATGCTATTACAAAATTGTGGTTAAAGAGATAAAAAGATTTTTTTATTATTAAATATGTTAACAAAGAGTATGATTAAAATATACAATGATGAAAGTTCTTGAAGGGATCATTTGATTATCTTTGATCACCATTGCGTTAATAAATTATCATAATGTGATTGTGAGGAATATTTTTGAATGATGTTTATTGTATTTTATTTTGGTATGTTCTTTTAGGATTGTGTTTCTCCCACCGAGATAGATGATTGATATTTTAAATGTTTTAAACATTCAGATTATTTGGATAATTTAAAAATGTATATAACAACTTTAAAATTAAATTAATATATTTTAATCATGAATAATATATTTAAAATATTTTTTTAAATAATTTAAAATTATTTTGTAATTTAAATTGTAAATTATTTTTTAATTGAAATTGTAAATTAAATTTGATTGAATAATTAGAGATTTAGAAACAGAATTAAAATTTATGAATCAAGAACGATTACTAGTTATGAAAGTTTTGTAGAGAATTGTCACAGTGGCAATTCGAGTTGTGATATCAATAAATGTATTGATAATCATAATAGTGTTTTTAATTAATGAATGAATGATGTGAGAAGGTTTATTAAATTATTTTACAATATTTCAGTTAAAGATATAATTCAAATAAAAAATATAAAAATCACTAATGACGATCAAAGATAATCAAAACGTGTTCTACGATAAACTGCTTAAATTATTTTTTACAAAAATATAAATATCACAAAAATAAATTTATTAAATACAATTTAGTAAAAAAAATAAAGTTAATTAAATTTTATTACGTCATTTTAATTATTTAAAATTAAACTAATAAAATAAAAGGAAAAATTAATTTTATTTATTATGTTTTTAATTACAGTTTTATTAACATTTCCCATTTAAAAGAAAATGAATCATAAAATAATAAAATTATTTCATATTTAATCAAGATTTAAATTTCGTTAAAAAGTTTCAATAAATTAATCTTAGGTGAAAATAAATAGTTTATTTGTCTCTGATTTGTTTTAATGAACCGATAAAAGTCTTTTCAAAGAAAATATTACCTAATTTATGAGATTCATTTTATATTTATTTTTTTATAAATTTGTTTTTAAGAAATTCTATAAAATCTTGCAAAAAAATTTGCTTTTACTATTTCATGTGTAATTGTAGAGAATTTGGTCTATTATAAAAAATTGTTTTTTTCTCTTTTTAATTACAGTTTTAATAAATATACTAATTAAAATATTTAAATGTTTCATACTTAACATAGGACAGTATTAATTTAACATTTTTGTCAAATGAATTCTTATTTTATTTTAGTAAAAAACAACTACTTTAAAAATTAAAAAAAATTAAGCTCGATGAAAAATTTTTATTAAAGCTAAAACTCGTTTCACAAAAATATTTTAAAATTATAATAATATTTAATTGATAAACCGTCAATGTCATTGTAAAAGTGTTAACTGAGACGGATGTTTCAGTTAACTCTATTAACAAATGATATAAATAAATATAATAAAAAAAATAATTTAACGAACAGAAAGATATTAATAAAAGAAAATTGATATGAAATACCGATAATTTGAGTTGTTTTTCGAGTAATTATTGACGAGATAATTGTGCTGATCGTTGACGCGATTCGCAGAAGATGCGACGGCGGTGGTCGAATAATTGGTATTGTAATTGAAATTCTTGATCGAGCTTGAGAGAGATTCTTTAAATATGCCTAGATTTAGTGGTGTTATTGTTGTTGACGAAGTCCGATGACGACGAGTGAGGGTGGGATTCAGTGAATTGAGATTGTGATTGATAATATATATATATATATATATATATAATACTCATCAGGTCACTACAGTCATGTCAATTCTAATTTGTACGTTCGTCTGTATATAAAGACCAAATAATAATTAAATAATCAATTGCATGAAATCATGTTAATCAAAAAGTATCAAAAGTCACTGGTTGCGGCTGCCGTTTGACCATTAATTTTAGAGCTATTCTTCAACATGAAACCATTTCTAAATAACTAAAAAGTATTTACGCTGAATATTTAAATTATCAATTTTTATATATCATTTGTTTTGCCTAGACCCTGGTTAGGGTCATCAATCGCGCGGTGGTAGCAGAGCTGCACGACGAAAGAAAATGTGGAAGTTTTGATGTTGAATGCTGGGCCTATATTAGCATTAGTTCACCATTTTCTTGACAAGATTGTTTTATCCGCTCCTTCAACTCGTTCTCCTCCGGCAGTTCGATTTCCACAATTGAAATGTCAGGATTATCATTATTCAGATTACAATTATACAATGTTTTTCTCGAATATTGTTCATCTAAGCAGAGTAGTTTCTCCAAATTGATTGTCTCGGTTGTTCCTTGTCTCGAACATGACCCATAATCGTCTTTTGAAGGAATTAAAATCATTTTCTTGATTTTCGAGTGTGGCGTCTGAAAGGCGATATTTGAAGAATTTTGATCCAACGAAAATCCGATGTTGAGTGTCGATTTATATTTTATTATATTATATTTTAAAGTATAAGTTAATATTAAAACAGAAATGCTTAGATTTTTAAATTAATAAAAGTATTAAATTAAATAGATTTAACACGAATTAAATTTAAAGTAGTTGGGAAATTAAATAGTTTTGAAAACAAATTAAATATAAAATCTTAACAATAGTTAATTAGAATTAAATAAAGTTTAAGAAAGTAAATACAAGAGGAAGAAAAATAAATATAATAATAAATATTAAAATGAACAAAATTATATAAAATGTTCATTTAAAAGAAAATACAATACTTAACAAAAATACAAAATTAAATACGAAGTTAATATATAAATTATTTTAAAATAGTTCATTTTTATAATTAAAATAGTTTTTAAATTCAAAACATTTTAAAAAATTAAACGTAATACAAAATTTCGAAAATAATTAATCTGCATATTGTTATTTATCATTATTTCAATTTTATTGGTTTGTGCAAGAAAAATTTAAAAAATCGTTCCTCAAAAATTTAATTAGGAAAACTTGTTTGAATAATGTTTATATTGTTGTTATTAATAGGGAGCGACGATGTATCGTTTAACGATGAGTCGATGCATCGAAAAACCTTCATCGTTAAACGATGCATCAAACACCTGCAGCGATAAACAAGGCATCGAAAAATAACATTTAAATATTAAGCACCTAAATTCAAATCTAAATTTTTATTTGCTCATTGATATTTGCTATTGTGCTAAAATAATTGCAAAGAAAATTTACAAAAAAAGAAGACAAGAAAATTTCAAATTTATTTTGGGAAAATTGAATCAAACTATAAAAGGCAAATTATTTATTTTCTTCATCTGTCTTAAGTTCTCTTTTATATAAACAAGTTTTTCAACTTTGGGTGCTGACATATTTGTTCTTCTCTCACCACATATATTTCCAGCTGTGGAAAACACTCGTTCCCAAATTGGCAGAGCTCAGTCGTTTGGGTACGTCTTATCGTTTTCTCTTCATTATCATCAAATGGGCTTTCTTCATCTTCGTTCATTGTGTTGATTTTAAATTTCCGATCATTATACTGCATTCTCGATCTTCCATTGTTGCAACCATTATTCTGTCTGCCAGAGTTCACTAAACATGCCGCTGCTAGATGTCCATTCCGGCCAAATTTTTCATAGCGTATCTCTGGACATTGAGTTTGCCTATGTCCCTTTTTCTGCACAAGAAACAAACCAATGACTGTCTGTTAGGACAGTTTCGACTGATGTGCACAGTCTCTTTACAATTCCAACACTGCACAGGTCTTCTTTGTTGGCACTCTCGGCTAAAATGTCCTGGCTGATGACAAGTATAATATTTAGACTCGGTTGATTCCTCTCTTGGGAGTTGTTTTCTCGGCTGACTCTGATTTGCCCATTTTTTAGTTACCTCAGGAGCCCTGTTGTTTTGAACAACCTCTCGATAACTTCGGACAGCATTGATCCTGCTCTTCTTTTCGTGGTTTATTTCGTCTACGAGTGCAACGAACTCAGATATTTCCTTGACACTCTTTAATTTCCGTAATTTAATTTTACGAACAACATCTTCATCAATGCAATGAATTAACATTTGAGCTTGTAGCTCTTCTTCCTCGAGTCTATGCGACAACGCATTTTTTTACCAACAGGTCTACCTTTTTGAAAAAGGTCTGTGCGTTATGAGCACCTTTGCGATAACTCAACAGTTTTTCCCAATCCGTCGCGGCTGCTCTCGGCTTCTCAAACGCTAGTCTTAGCCGATCCTCAAAATTATCAGCTTTACCAGCTGTGTTCTCATATGCTTCCAAGAGATCTTCATGTATCATGGAGTAAATACATGTTTGCCATATCTTTTGATTAATTTCCGCTGCTTCAAAATATCTTCTGCAGCGAGAAATAAATTTCTCAAGGTCTTCTCCGATCTGGAACATGTCGGGAATCAGTCCATTCGTGAATGAATCCGCTAGCGCTGCCACCATGTTAGGTTGGGAATTATCTTCCATTCTAAATCAAAACAAATTAAAAACTTGCAAAATTTATTAATCTACCACAGTTTAAATTTGTTATTTAAACAAATTTTCTTTTTTTATTTTTAAATTCTATTTTCACTCGGAATCGCCAATAGTCTTCTTGCGAAGAGAGCAAGTTTCGGATAATTAAGTCCTTGATTTTTCCAGTAACGAAGTATGTCACCATTATCGGCAATATGTGTTGTTGTTAAGTAGTTTTCTAATTTTGCCTTGACTTCCACCATCAAGGAGTCACCTCTTCCGGTTTATCTCCCACTTTTCCAAAATTTTTAACCTTCAAACTGATGGAAGACCTTCTTATATAAGCAGTTGTTGTGCATTTTAGTGAGTCTGTGTGTGTGTTAATGTCTTGCTGCATGTCATCAATGGAAGATTGTGATGTGTGGGGTGAGGGGGTGTTCTTAAGTTAGGCCTGGCACATGTTCAACACAGCTTCCTACAGTGATACTTTTGTCATGTTGTACCTTTGCCCAATGCCATGTAATGTTGATCCTTTGTAACCTGGATCCAACATGTTTGCATATGCGTATTCTAAAACTTGAGCTCCACATTCGGGAAATCTGTCATTCATTTCCAACAAATAATGATCAACGACTTCTTTAATCATGGGATTGGGTGAATCATGCAATATTGACTGCAATTCGTCTTCCAGATCAAAGAGCTTCGGAATGACATTAATTTAAATATTTTTAATAATTAAAGACCGATAAATAGATTTAATAAAACAAAAATAATAATTTCATAGAAACGTTAAATTTATTGTGAAAACTAATAAATAAACTAGTAAATTAGTATGTAATGTTTATATATTAATTGAAATAATATTAACTATTATTAATTTATTAATTTTGAAATAAAATATCTTTGTTTTAAATATAAAAATTTATAATATAAATATTTATAATAATTAGAACTTTAGGACCAAATGAAAATATAACTTTTCTTAAAAAAGGAAAAGTTCGTCGAAAATATTTGTTTAAAAAACTAAAATTGTAGTAATTATATTGTTAAATTATTGTATATGTGAATAAAGGTGTGATTTCATTATATATTAGATAACAAATGTTGTAATAAACATAGATTTTAATAAACATTCAAACGAGTCCTCCGATTCATCATTTAAACGATGAAGGTTTTTCGATGCGTGTTTCGATGCATCGTTAACGATGCAGTCTTTCGATGCATCGTTTAAACGATGCAGTCTTTTGATGTATCGTTTAACGATAAAGGTTTTTCGATGCATCGTCCATATTTAACGATGTACGATACAATGTCGCTCCTTAGTTATTAAACAAAAGTTTCGAAAATATCTGCATTGTCATCTGAAAATAATACCGAGCCTTACATACTCATTATTAATTATGGATGTTAACTGGAAAAAATAATTTTCTTAAATATTGATAATTTTAATCAATTTTCAATTAATTTACTCTATTATTTCTCCGTTAAAAAATATTGTTAATAAAAAATTTAATCTGGTTGATGTGACCAGAGTTACCGATATCGGTCGCGTAAATTATCGCGTCCGTCCGGTCACGTTCGATTTGCCGTCCACGTGACCGAATCCGTTTTGGTTGTGATTGTTGTTCTGATTGTTTCTGTTGTTATTCGACGAGTTTTGAATGAGCGAATGATTATTGGCGGCGATTATCGAGTTGTTGTTATTATTGGACACGAATTTCATGGGATTCTGATTGTTGTTGTTACTGTGGTTACCGGTGTTGATCGGAGCGATTTGTAGCGGCCCCGAGAAACTCGACAACAAATCCACCGCTCCGCAGAACCCGAATTGACTGGAGACAAATCAGAAGAATCGACAGACAATGGAAAAGTATCGGACAAAGAAAAAAGTTGGGAGGACATGACTGATGATATGAAAGACCACTCTGGGTCAAGTGACCTCTCAGTCAAAATATCCCCCCAGGATCAATTCCAAGTCAACGAAGACCACTGTTCCTAATTCCACCAATACTTCTTGATTCATACACAAGCAAAGAAAACTTTGAAACTGTATTTAAAATCCTCCACGAAGCAGTAAAGAAACAATGCCCCAGGATAGCCTCAATCATTCAAGTTGATAAGATGAACTTGGTACAATTTCTCAGCAGTCCGGAAAGCAATCCAACTCAACGACGATTCAGATTAATCAAAAACTATATCACAACCTCCACTTTTTTGCGGAAAACATCAACAACATCAAAGATGTAGAACTCAGCTGGTTAAACAGGTTAATCAGAACCACCTACGATCTGTCTATTCCACACCCAAAGGAATGGCTAAAAACAAACAAACCAAATCCTAATCACTTTACAAATGAAAAGATTAGTGAAATATTGACAAGCATCTGCGACCGATGCCACAGACAGAGTCCTGGATTGGCGATTGCAGTAAGAATGCTACTACAAGAGACAGAAAAAACAACTGAGAGAAATAATCGCCAAAGAAGAACCGCAAAATGCCAAATCTCTGATTATCGAAACTCTAAGAAAACTGAACCAGCTTGAAACCCCGGAAAAATTACTGAATGCTGACAATGATCTCAGAAGAAAACTTAGAGATATAATAGACAGACACAAAATAGAGATCAACAACTATAACATTGTCAAAAATCTATATATGGCTGACAAACCTTCCGCGAAAAAACAACAAATCACCAAGGAAGCAGAGAAATTAGATGTAACTGTTTTCGTAAAGCCGATCACGATTTCTGACAATGAGACAAATCTTCTAGCAAAGATAGCCAAAAAACAAGCTCATAAAACGGACCTAGATGCTGAAACTGAACAAAGTCAGACAGAAACACCCAGCGACGATGATACCTCGCAAATTGACGACAACAGCTCTATATGCTCAGATAGCTCTGTCATCTCCAGCCTCAAACTCCCAAAGGCAAGAGACTACGGGGTCCGAAATGTGCTCAATGACGGGATGGCTCCATAATCCCGAACACTGAGGAGATTATGAAAAGCCTCCTGAACCCAATCGTAAATACTGGTTTGACGATATGGACATCCATCATTACCTAGAAACTGTTGAAAAACCAGATAACATTCTGCTTGTACCAAACTGGGCAATCTCCAGAGTCTATGATGGCGAAGAAGACCTATCTTATGTAATGCGTGGATTCAATTTCGAAAAATTACAGTACTGTGTCGCAGCCGTCAACCATGGCGACACGCATTGGTACACCATGTGTTGCACGAAGAACCACGTATACATATTCAACTCCCTAATCGACTGCCCACATGAAAAATAATTGACAGCAAAGATTGCACCCTTTATCAACGCTTTGAACAAAATAGCAACAGATAAAAACAACAACCTCTTCAACATAAAACTTCCAATCAGATATAGCACATGTCACCAGCAGAAAAATAACTATGACTGCGGACCATTCACCTGTGGGTTTATTGAGAATTTCATCAATAGAAAGGAAAACCCCCTGTTTGAGATACCCATCTGGGAAATCAGGTTAAAAGCGCACGCGTTGAAACCACATGTCAACAGCCAAATAAAACCTAAATCCAGAGGAGGAGGAAGAGAACCTACCACCAACAAAAAGCAGCAACGCAAACCACGAACAAAAAAGTACACAAAAAAAGAAAGCAAAAAGACTGAAAAAGAACATAATGAGAAAAGACAAGTCAAAGCCGATCTGTACAATTTCCGAGCTGAACAAATGTCCAAGCTAATTCAAAATCTACTAATACCAGATGACATTATGATCTTGGACCACAGAGTCACCCACAAAATAAGCAAGGGGAATGAAGAATTCATCAAAAAACACATCTCCTACTCATCGTTTGTCGGAAAAAGACTTGTCCTTTGTCCACTCTGCATATCAGATATGCAATGGATCCTGATATCCTTTGATCAAGAGAATCAAAGGACAACCGTCTTAATCAGACTACCAAGGATATCTGATGAACAATGGATAGCCATTAAAACCCTGAATAAGAATATCCACTCATTCTACAGGAAGGACAACTTTTGGGATCCTGCCGAAATTGATACAACAAAATCGGAAAAATTTGCTGGCAATGGTTATTGGATCGCCAATTACATCTACCAAATAATAAACAATGGCGACGTTAATCAAGACAATCGGCAAACTATCTGGGAACTATCAAAAAAGAAAAGATTCAACAAAATCTCTGCTCATCCTACAGAAAAAGGAAAACAAAATGAACAGAACCAAACGTACCAAAACAAATTGACAGATGCTGAAGAATTCCTCAAATCAGCTTCAAATGAATCCATAGAAGAATATTCTGAAAAGCTCCAGTTATTCATTTTACAAAAACAGAAAAAAAGCTGTAAAAAACCATACATGGGCAAAATCGGTAAAGACAGAACTAAGAACGATTCACATCTCCACATCAAATACAGAACCGAGCCCAAAAAGGTGATAGAAATGATTCTATCGGATACAAATGTGAATACAAGTCCATCAATTGAAAAGATCCAGGAATATGGTCAAACAAAAACACTTGACCCCCCTGTGACTGACTGGACCAATTGTCCTCTTATCGATCAAGGACCGGAATTTAAATTCAAGAAGATAACAGAAACAGAAGTTCTATCTGTGTTATCAAAAATGAAAAAATCTAGCCCTGGAAAATCAAACATCACATACAAAGACATTGAATATTGTGATCCCAGTGGCAAAATCCTAACCAAACTATTTGAAAAAATCATGGACAAAAACGAAACTCCAAAAAACTGGGGCGAATTTATCACCATACTGATTCCCAAACCAGGAAAAGAAGGCAAATGTGATGAAATGTCCTCCTGGAGGCCAATAGCTCTACTAGGGTGCATATACAAAGTTTTTGCGTCCTGCTTGACATCCCAGCTTGAAAAATGGTTATCAGACAATGACCTAATTTTTCCATTCCAAAAAGGAACTGGAACATCAGATGGGTGTGCGGAACACAACAATGTGCTCAGGATCATTTTGGAAGAACTGGAAGAAGTACATGTAGCATTCCTTGATCTCACAGATGCATTTAGCAGAATGCCCATTGCTCATGTGATAGAGATACTACGTAGAAAAGGAATGAACTACAAATCATGTGACCTAATACGTCAGATCTACACAGAAAACACATCCGAATATTCCTGTAACGGACTCTCGATTCAAGCTATACCAATTAACAGAGGGGTTCGACAGGGTTGCCCACTATCAATTTTACTCTTCAACATCGGTATTGATCCAATCTTAACAGAGATTCACAACTCTCCAGACTTTGGGATCAAGATCAAAGACATCAAAATGTCTTGTCTTGCCTATGCCGACGATATTGCCTTGATTTCCAACACCAATGAAGGCCTCCAAGAAAGGGTCAATAATGCCTTCAAATGGGCCTCTTGGACATCAATGACCTTTAATCCGAGCAAATCCGGCTATCTATCAACAACAAAGGCGACTGAAAAAATCTTCATCAATAAAGAAGAAATTCCGATAGTAGACGACGAAAAGGTATATAGATACCTGGGAGTAGATTTTACAAGAAAAACAAAAAGTTCCCCCACCGAACTATTCAAAGGTATCATCAACGATATGAAAAAGATTGCCAACTCATCTCTTGACCCGTGGCAAAAATTAGACGCATACAAGGTCTTCATTCACTCGCGCCTGATATTCTCATTCCGAAATTACAATATTCCGAATAGAGAACTTACCAAATATGGTCATGCAGACGTCAAAAACAAAGTCTTTGCTTACGGTCTTGACATAGCAATTAGAAAGATCATAAAGCCTATTTGCGGGCTTCAGCCAACAGCCTCCAATGACTATCTCTATGCTGGGAAAGAGTATGGCGGACTCAGTCTCGTTGAAACCCGCGATGAATATGCCATACAGTCAATCATCCAAGCGTTCAGGAACCTAACCTGTGAAGATTTAAATGTAGCCGAATTGACACTGATCAATCTCAACAACACACTTGAGAAACAAAAAAAGAACAAAAAGAAAAAGAACAATCCAGACAGAACTATCAGTGAAATGATGGATTGGCTAAATGAGGGTGATCGAGAAAACGGAATCGAATCTTGGTGGACAAAAGTAAGAAACAACATTAGATACTTGGACAAGATTGGTCTACAAACACTTTCTCCAAGACCATCATTTAGGCATATGTCTAAATATCAAATCATCCAAAGAATCCTTGACAATATCTGCCGCAAACAAGAAAACTCTGTCCTTCGAATTTCACAGACTATATCGTCACCAGAAATTTGTGGATTGGTCAAGACAAGCGAATGCTGGTAAATCAGCATTCGAATTCGATCCGGCTGTGATTATTTTCCGATTGTTATTGGAATTGTTGGCGTTATTGATCGAGGAAGAAGTGATCGATGTCAACTAGCAGCAATCGGACAACAACTCCATCCCGACTATCGGACCGCTGTTCGTTAAATACAACAACTTTTTCGTGGAATTCGTGGCGAATGAAAACGTCGTTTGATGGAGAATCGGAAGAGAGATTTGACAAATCCTGATGAAATTCTCATTGGAATGATTTGAATAAATATTATTCGTGTTAATACTCTCCTGAAGCGACTTGATGTCGTCTTCGGTGATTTCTCGGTGAGAAAACAATTTATCAACCGCTCCAAGCATTTCGGAGAACTGAGAGTTGTCCATCTCGACTTGTTTTAAAATTGCGCTTGTTGAAACAGTAGCCTTCTTTTTATTAGAATGGTTTCAAATATCGAAGGAAAAAAATTTAAAGACCGCGAAAAAAACTGTATTTATTAAAACACTACAAAATTAATTAATTCAAAGTTTTTTTTGATCAATTCTTTAAATTTTTAATTGAATTTAAAAATTTTCTAATATACGTCTGAATTTTTCCAATGTCAAACATTTCAGGGGTCGCAAATCCAATTAAGAAATTTTTTCAAAATTAAAAATCAAAAAATTAAATTAAATATCACTTGAAAAAAAAACTCTTAATTGGTTGCTGCTGCTGATACGATTTAGTGAACACTACATCAGCCCCCTTTTTGAGATGCGGAGACATCATGGTTATACAGATGCAGGCTTAATAGAAATGGCAAAAGAGGCATCAGATATTTGGACCCAAGGTGCGAATGTGACACTGCGTTTCGTTATATGATTGACAGGAATGTCGCAGTTGTCATCATCAATATGGATGCATGGCTTTAACTTGCAGAAGTTGACCGTCATATGAGTGCCATTGTAATTGATCGTTGCAGTATTTTTGTCCGGATGGAACTGCTAGACTCTATGAGGGCCACTATATCGAGTTTGGAGCGATGTCGGGTGCTCTCGGATCAACCAGACGAACTTTACCGAGAGCAATTCAAGCGGTACATGCATTCTCTAAGCATCCTGTTTTGGTGGTAGAGTCCAAATTCTTGAAATTTCGATCCATAAATAATGACTCGTTCTTCACCTTTATCATTTACTTGAGATAGAACTGCCCCACTTATATTGGATGATGCATCGTTGTCCAAAATAAATGTCTTCTTGAAGTCTGGATAGATTAACACCAGAGTACTTATTAACGCTTCTTTCAATTTGTTAAATGCTGTTGAAAGACTATCAGTCCAATATAAAGCATCTATGGTGTGAGGAATATTTTAAATTGTTTGAATGTGTAAATTTATGGATGCGGTATGTTGATTTAAGTATGTTGAATTTAGAATGGTGATTCTCCCACCCAGATGGAAATTGGTATTTTTTATTTAAATTTAAAGTGATTGACTATTCAAACATAATTAAAATAATCATTTGATAAGTTCATATTTGTAATTTCACAATGAAGTTTAATATTTTTTAGTAAAATTTGAATTAAATGCATTTTTAATAATTTGATGACATTTTTATTATTTTAAGATTTATTGAGAAATGGTAAAAATTATTATTTTTTAATTAATATTTTTAGAATTTAAATATTTTTAAAAATAATTTAGAAAAATTGTTCGAATAATCATGATTAAAAATAGAAATAAGAAAACCAATTAGAAGGATGACAAACGATGAAAGACTTTCGGAGAGTCATAATGACTCCAAATGTGATTGTAATAAACATATAACGAGACTTGTTTAAATGTTCTTAATATATGGAACTACTGCACATGGATTCTAGTGGTCTTGCCAGTTTTGAATAATTCAAAATAAACTTCTTATAATAGTTGCATAAACTCAGGAAACTCTGCAACTTTTTCACACATTTTGGTTGCTAAAACTCTAAAATTGTTTTGATTTTATCCAGATCTGTTTTTATGTCATCTATTTTCATTACATGACCCAGGAATTGCAATTCCTTCTGAAATAGTTTACACTTTTCAGGATTAATTCGTAAACCTGATTTTTTTATCTTTGAAAAAATTTTTCTAATCGATTAAAATGTTCCACTTCCGTTTCACAGAATACCAGAATATCGTATAAATATAGTATAGCTTCTTTCCATAACATTTCCTTAAGAACATCATTCATCAGTCGTATAAATGTTGCCGAAGCTGCCGCTTTGCCAAGCGGTATTGTCCTAAAACAGTATTGCCCCGTTTTTTGATTGTAAAAAGGGGGGTGAGAAATATAAAAGGTCTCGTCAGAATTCGAACATAGACATCGTTAAATGAAAAACATTTATGAAAAACAACAACAAATTCGATGAATTCTTTAAACGTACAGATACCAAATCAAACGTAAAAAATGAATCATCAGTTTTCAAATTGACGAACCAATGTCATCTTATAATAAAGCAAAGACAAACGAGTATGATACGAACCCAGAGAAAAAGATGCTAATGTCAACGAATTTTATCGGCCAGTCAAGATAAAAGGAAAGGAACGTGTTTAGGTCGAAACAGTATTCTCACATCTACTCTCGGTCTTTCATGCTAATGCCGTTAATTCATTGAAAGTGGTTTGGTAGTAGCTTCAACTGATAATCAATCGGAGTACTACAAGTTATTCATTAGCATGTAAATTCGTTTTTCCCCAATAGCCTCATAGATGATGAATATTCTAACCGAGTGACGTGTAATGAGACCACAGAAAACGCTCCGAGAGTTCT
>MQRK01219447.1:0-11008 GCA_001938485.1 Girardia tigrina
TTAATTTATAAGACACGGTTGCAGATAGGGTCGGGTTCTTTGAGAAAGAGAATGTCACTGGGAAGGGCAGAGAGGTATTGTCGGTTCCAAGGGGTTTGCAAGGTCCTATACAAGGAATTTAGATCCGGTGGGGAGCAATCACGGTGGTAGTTCCATTGGGCCAAGGTCCATTTGATGTTTGACAATATGCAGTTCTTGGCAATGTATTTAATGGTGGATTCCTTAAGACCAACGGAACTAAGGATCTCAGAACCCGATGGGGACCAAGAACCAGGTACGCCTACAGCAACAGTGCCGCAAAGAACTTTCCAAGCTTTCCATTTTGACTTGATGTCTTTCACTAGATCAGAATAGTGAAAGACATTGGCCGATTCAGCGTTCTCAACATTTTTTTCCGTTTCATATGGACATTTGACGTCAATTAAAATAATACGTTTTTTAAGAGGGATTTTGATTTGAATATTAGGGCGAAGGCGGGACGGGACGAAAGGACACTCAGAGTCGACAACTAACTCACACTCAACATGTTGACGAATTTTCGCTGCCAGGAATGAAACAATGGAATTATGTCTGTAGGACCAAAAGTCACTAGAAAATTTGCAAATGACAAACACATGTGCGACAGTTTCATCCTGGGACCCACATCTTCGACAGAGTTTATCTTGGTGATTTTTTGCACCAGGCCAACATCTTACAGGCAAGCTATACGATTGGAATTTATGGAGAAAGTACCACTCAGCAACACTGATGCAGCCACTAAAAGTAAGGCGGGCAGTGAGAGGCGACTGGGAAGCATACTTGCAAAACGGCCAGCACTAGATTGAAGATCCCACTTAGACGACCAGGAGAGACCAATAAGGTTGTGGATGATTTTAGCAATATTGCGTTTGTCTTTTCGGGTTATTAGTACAGAAGAATGATCATGTGGGTCAAGGGTTTGGGTGAGAGCAAGACTAAGACCATTTTCATTAGCAATAATTCTGGCGTTGATTTTGTGAAGTGTAGAGAGTCGCTCAATTGAATAGCGGACCTTATCCCACCAAGAATCCGAGGTACAATGGGCATCACCATGATTAAGCCATGTGAGTGCTTTTTGTTTAGGAATGAGAGAGATTTTATATTTTCCGGATGATGTACACTGTAGGAATGTTATGGCAATGTCCATTGTGTCAAAGTCGCTGGCACCAAGCATACAAAAAGCTTGAGCAAGGGATTGGATCAGATATTCATCCAGTATGGAGGTCATGCCAATTCCTCCAAGGGAGCGAGGGGTGTAAAGATACGCGTTGGAACAGTTGGGGAGGACACCAAGAATTTCTTTAAGGGAGCCACGGACTTCAAGACTATCTGCGGAGCCGTGCAATGAGTCGATGGGAATATGGAAAATTCTAAAGGCATAAATTAATTTGATGTGGATGAAGGTCCAATATGCTTGAAGCTTTTGCCAAGGGAGTAAGCTAGAGCGCGCAAGAGCTTGTAAATTGCGAAAAACTTCATTGAATAAGGCCTCAAGAGTTTGTCTAACCGAGCCAGAAAGTATATCACCCAGATAGACGCAGGTTTCATTAGCCGACATATTTTTTATGTAAGCATTATTAATGTGGATTTTTGATTCAGTGGGCTCGGTTTCTGGAGACTAAAAACAGAAACTTTTGCCAAGGCAGTTAGCTAGAGCGCGCCAGAGCTTGTAAATCCCAATCTTCAATCAATTTGTTAATTTTAAAGCTTTTAACGCCTATCAATTCCAAAGCACGGTATGTTGTTTCGGGTACACTACCTAGATATCAGATGATACTGGTGTATACAAATATGTTGTATTCAGGTTTAGCTTGTTTAATTTTAGCTTTTAATATAATAATATTTTGCGATATTATCTTTGTCTATGGTTTCAAAGGATTTAGTCGAGTCAAGGGGACATTTCATATCAACAAGATAAATAGTTTTATCTTCGACATTAGTTATCATCAGATCAATTCTTTCTTTGCTGTCCGAAATATAAGATCAAATCTTATCGACTCTAACAATCAGATTTGGAGACGATAGAGCATATATTACCAGTTTAATACAGAAATCGTGTCTACATCTAGAAAGAGTTTTAACAAAGTTGCAGGTTTGTAAAACATGCAATACATTTTCTTCGTCAGAGTGACACCTTCTACCTAACCGACTTTCAACTGTTTTATTCATATGATGAGCGTTTAAACTAAGTGAATTACAACGAGCTTGATGAATGAAATTCCAAGCGAAGGTTCCAATTTTACCTCGAAAAAGAATTTTATTAGATTTGGAGACAACCTAGAAGCGTCAGATCTGATATTTGAATTTTCACTATTTTCAGATTCTTGAAGGTAAAAATCATTGATAAATATGGGAAGTGTCTTAGAGCATTGTTTCAGATTACAAAATACAAGTTTGTTTCAAAATACAAGTGCCTCTTTTATCCGAAGTTATTCTCAATGCAGTACAATTTTCAATTATCTCAAAAGAAAGAAGAATATGAAGAGTATTTTTAAAGTAATGAATTGCATTTCTGACACGTATAAACCATGTCTTTTTTGATGAACTTGAACTAATAGAATCGTTATCATTCAGCCACTCTAAACAATCACTCAACGTGGATTTTGAGAGCCTAGTCTTGTTGATGCTACAAAACATATTTCACGAATATTTTTTTTTGGAATATTCACATTTGGCTACTACTAAACGAAATATCTGAACTATTGTTTGTAAGCAGTATTCATCATGTAAGTCATGCAGCCCAACACGTCCATCAAGAATCAAGGTATATAAATAACATAATTCCGAATTTGATTTTAGGTCAGCATTTCACGCAACAGTGATCTCAGTTTTGAAGTGAAATTAATGTTATTGGTCTTCTCATTCTGAGAAGAGCATATTGAATTTATTTTAACCTTGCGCGTTTGAAATGAGAAAATAAGTCTTGGAAAAATTATAAGTTTAAAGGCTTTTAGTTTTTGCCACGAATATAATTTTGATTTAAATAATTTTTTGTGTCAATAATTACATTATTTAATACTTCGTAAGGGGCTTGATCAATATCTTCTCCTATCGGGACTCCAAGATATTTGCATATCTCGTGCGGTTCAAGTTTTTTGATTGGTGTGTTATTTACTGTGATTATTTCATGAGATTCGTTACTCCGAAAGAAAATGTTGACACATTTCTCGGGACGATATTCCATACCGCAATATTTAGTGACAGTGACGTCTTGATTAATTAATTTTTGTAAATCAGTATCACTGTTAAAGACTAAGGCAATATAATCAGCAAAGGCCAGGACTTGTATTAGAGTTTAGAATTAGAATTTTTTTCAAATCAACTTTCTAAACAGTATTAGAAACATTAGCTTGCTCTTTCTTTTATCTTTGATTTTTGATAATACAAAATATGTGGGATAAGTAACTTGATTAACGGGAATTTAATTGAGTGATTTGATTTTGTTGGCTTTCTTAATTTCAGTTTGTAAATGATAGAATAGTAAGTATAAATTTATAATACTTCAAATTAATTAATTAATTAATTATAATTGTTGTTTTATCTATAATTATTTATTTTTTAAAATTTTTATTCCATAGCAATATTTGCTAAATTTACATTTGTTTTTTAAAAAGCAAATTTGATTTTTAGTGTTGATAAAAAAAATATTTGGTGTATGAGTGCACGCTAAAAATATATACAATTATTAAAATTTACCTCATTTTACAAAATTTTGACTTATCGCTATGCAGGATAGATCTTCACGTATACACAGTATAAAAAGAAATATAAAAATTTTGAAAAAGAATTTTCACCCTGTTTGTAATAAAGTTTCAGGGTATTTTTGGTTATTGTTCGTTATTATGGCTTGGTCAACTCTTAATTTATATTCTTCAAATATGATGAATGATAATACTATTCGAAATTTAAGAATAAAAATCTCAAATACTTTTTACGTTAATCTTTTAAAAGTTTATATTTATATGAAAGAATTTAATCAATCAATAGAATTTTATTTAAAAGTTAATTTGATAATTTTGGTTCGAATTTCTTTTCAGTCTAAATCAGTGTTGCTCAACCTGTATTTTGAGGGAAAAATTCTATTCGACAATTATTTGGCTTTGAATTATCTAAAAATGATAATAGATTTTTTGCGTCTTCTGTAATCTTTTTTCCGCTACCCGACAAAAGTGCTAAAAAGGGATTGTGTAATTAAAGAGTAACTTAAAAATTAATATAATGGACGAAAATTACAAAAAACTGAAATTTATTATCAATTAACAATTTTACAATTAGAACGTGTTGTTACCTTCATATCCTCAGGAAGAATTAATTTATTAACAGATTTTGGTTTAAGATTGTTAATATCAGTTCTCTTTCATCTCCACTCTATGCATCTCTGGCTTCATGCATATGATGGTAACAGGTGAGCTACTTGCAGCAAAATTTGTGTTATGATGTTCAAAATAATTTGACGGGGTTTTTCAACGCTGTTTACGTATATTTGACTTGATTTTTTATATTTTCAAAAAATAATTTTATTAACGAATTTTGTAATTACTTAATTCATTTTGCGCGCAAATGTTGGTGTGCATTTATCGGCGCTGAAATTTCGGTTTTGACATCGCGCACTTGTCGTGCGCACATTTGTCAGGGGACCTATTTTTTAACACATTTTTGAGATTATACGGGATTGGACAAAGGTGTTTCAGTATTTCATTTTGTTAATTTCTCCAATTAAAAGTCTTGAGTTTTGTTTATTTAAAATGAGAACACAAATCATGTACACATGTTTATTTACATTTTATTAGACAATTTAATAAAAAATACTAATAATATTATTGAGTCTCTGGTTTTATTTATAAGATTTACCCAAACAAAATCTTTATACAAACTTTTATTTATAGAAAATATATAGAATAAAATACTTAGCGATTGATAAAAATATCTGTTTTAATCTTTGTTTTAACCAGGGTTGCGGAGTTGGACTAAAAGTGCCCGACTCCAACTCTGACTCCAATTCCTATATTTTTAAAATGTCCGACTCCGACTTCAACTTCAACTGAGCCTTCGACTCCGACTCCTTTTTAGGTTAATTTATAATATTTGTTATTATTTTGGTCGGAGTCTAGTTACACAACTGACTCCGACTCCGACTTACCCAAAAATCCTTAAACTCCGACTCCTTGACTCCGACTCCGCAGCCCTGGTTTTAACCCGGAGTTCTTATCGGCTATTCAGAATATTGATTTTATTGAAAGGTTTATTTTTATACTTTACAGTATAAATATTCAATAACACTTATTTACTTCATTATAAATGAGTTTAATGCTCTTCAATTATTCCTTTTTATTAGGCCTGTTGTTGGCAACAGAACGGGCGCATTGGACTCGTGGTTACGAGTCACATTTCAAATATTATTTCAATTTTTCTCCGCATTATTTCACATATTATTTGGTACATAAAATTATGTAGGTCATTGACCTACTTTTTTTAAAAATTTCATCACTATATAGTCGTTTTATATTTTTATAACACTAGACGAATAAGTCTCCGAGTAAACACTAACAAAGTCACGTTCCAAATCTTTCTTTCAAATTTTTTCCCGCCAAATTCCAAACATTAATTTACATATTATTTTGTACTTAAAATTTTTAATATAGGTCGTTTTTTAATTTCATAATTATATAGTCGTTTTATATTTTTATCGTTCCTTTTGGCTACATAGTTTTTCTACATTTTTTGATAATTATTATTTTTTACAAATATTAGTACTATAAACTCCTCAACGTAAAAAATTACATGAAATAGAAAATCATTGATCAAAAATATCGAAACCGCAGAAATCGTTCATGCAAGAATTATTAATCAAATTTTAGAGATTTGATTTCCCATTTTAGTATTGCACTTACATCACTAGCGAATTTAATAAAGGAAAGTAAATTCGTCAACCGGATTGAGAGGAACCATTGTTCTGATATCACTAGAAAGTTTTTGTGCGATATATATAAAATATAAAATATATATATAAAAAAAAGATATATATATATATATATATATATATATATATATATATAAAATCCAATATATAAAAACAAAACCAATAATTTTATTTTAAGATTATTTGGTTTCCTCGAATCCATCAAAATCTTCATCATCTATTATTTCAAATGTTTCGAAAATGTGCAAAAATTACGTTTGGATTTCTTGTAAATCTTTATCCTCACTTCCAGTTTCAATTTCTGAATCATCATCACCTTTGATAATTTCATCATAAGTTTGAATCCCAGCTTTCTTAAATCCATTTTCAATGCACTGTGGTGTAACATTTTCCCAGCTTTTAACAATCCAATCGCATATTTCTGAATATGTCGCTCTTGATTTTCCAAGCTTTGTTGTAAATTTGACAACCATTGATAATCCAATTTTCCCAATGTATCTTTAGCTTAGATTTCAACGAGTTGTTAACTGATAGATCAAGTGGTTGAAGGCTATTTTTTGTGAGGCCACCAACGATCATTGCAAGTTCTGAATAGTTTTTTGACTTCATTTTTAACTTTCTCAGTAAGATGACATCTAGCAGAATCGTATATTAAAAGTGATTTTGGATTAAAAAAAGGAATCATTTCTTTTTATCTAAATTTTTTGTAATCATTTTTTCATTATTTCACTATTTAACCATCCATTTTTATTGACTTCAACAATAATTCCTTTTGGAAAATTTTCTTTGGGCATTGTTAGTCTTTTAAATATCACCATTGGTTTACATTTTTTCCATCGGCAGTTACATTTAATATAACTGTAAAATTATATTTTTCATTTCCGGTTGTTTTGATCAGAATATCTTTTTTTCCTTTCTCATCAACTGTCCTTGTATCCGGAATATCGAAACTAACAGAAACTTCATTCATATTCTCAAGATGCTTCAAATCGATATCTCTCTTTATCTTTAATAAAAGAAATTACTTCTCTCATGCTTAAATTATTTCTTTTCATAAATCTTGTGCACGATTCTTAAAGAAATTCTTTTTCATAAATCTTGTGCACGATTGGAATTTATGGAGAAAATACCACTCAGCAACACTGATGCAGCCACTAAAAGTAAGGCGGGCAGTGAGAGGCGACTGGGAAGCATACTTGCAAAATTATTTCTTTAATGCTTAAATTATTTCTTTTCATAAATCTTGTGCACCAACCATTCGTTCCTTTAAAATTTTCTATATTAAAATCATATTTTGCAATTTTTTTCGCTGTTAAAATAATAGTAGAAACTTAAAACCCTTTATCCCTTTTCTCAATTACATACTTTTTAACGGTCTTTTCTAAATCGGACCAATGTGCAAATCCCCCTCTTTTTGCTTTCTTTTTTACGGCATTACTTTTAAAAGATTTTTCGATTTTCTCCAATCCCGAATGTTTTTTTTCATTGATATTGAATTCTCTTTCTGTTTCTCTATTACCATGTTTTTCAGCATAAGCAATAATTTCCAATTTTCTTTTGACCGTAAACGATCTTCTTGTTTTCTTCATTTTTAAAGTGGATTTTAAATTCAAATTATTTTAATAAAACAAAAATAATTAAAGTCAAAATTAAAATAATATTAATTTAAATTTAATGATTTCTTCATTTGCATAATTTAAAATAAGTTTTTGATTCAAGTTTTCAAGTCACAAAAATGCGAGAAAAATGGGCATTCAGCACACAACCCCCCTCCGGGGGCACCCGTTACCATGGCAACGATTACAGCTACCATAGTAACGGTCTTGGTTACCATGGCAACGGTTCAGGCTCACTTGGAAACGGTTAACTAACTTGGATTGGTTACCGGTACCCTAGCAACGGTCGCGATTGGTCCCTGATACCCTAGAAAGCTTTTTAAATTGGTTCCCGGTTTCAAAAATCAATGAAAATGTGCATATATCAGACGATTCCCATGTCCTTAGCCTAGACAGTAACGGTCGTGATCACCCTAGCCTAAATAGAAACGCTTCTGATTGGTTACTGGTTCCCTTAAGAATATTTAATTGTTCTATGATTAAATTTTAATCCAAATTCCATAGAATTTATTTTGTTCTAAAAGAATATTATTCTATAATTATAGAATATTATACAAAAAATGATAAAATAATTTAAAAATGTATAAAGACAAGAAATTATATTTACCAAACTACATTAGAAAACTACTATTTTATTGATTATAATAAAATCATCAATAAAATAGTAGTTGAAAAATGTAAAGTCAAAGACAATATAAAATGCATTATATAATATTATGCAAGATTTAATTATATTTTCCAGACTACCGGTTCTTTAGCAACGGTTTCGGTTCCCATGGCAACGGTAACCAAGGACTTTTTATTAGCAACGGCGTTGTAACCATGATAACGGCTACCGTATCCATAGCAACTGTGACCCTTTCCTTAGCAACCGAAGAAAAAAGTGCTAATCGATCACTGAACAGTACCTAGATGTACTAATCGATATTTTTAAAGTACTAATCGATATTTTTAAAGTACTAATCGATAGTGCGCATTGTGCCGCACATTTTGAATGTGCTAGCACAGTGCTTTTCAAGTTGTACATGTGCAAAAATGCAAAAATCAATACATAAAATTTTTTTAAAAGTACTAGAGTCAAAACTAACATTTTCTTTATTTTCATCGGTATTCATATTGTTAGGGCGCCCACTTCTTTTCTTGTCGGTTACAGAGCCAGTCTCGTGAAACTTTTTAGCCAAAACATGCATTGATTGTCGTGATGGATGAGCGTCATTGGGATACTCTTTTGCAAATGCTGCAGCTACAGCTCTTGAATTTCTATCATGCTTTATCCACTGCTTTACTATAAAAATTCGTTACTGAAGTGTTAATTGTCGTGCCATGCCAATATTGCCAACAATGACCAAAATGAAATAATTTAAAACATTTTTAAATAAATAATTATTAAAACCAAAAATTTTATCTGGTTTTTGTTTATAAAATCATTTAGAATTTTGTGTTTATTATTATTAAAACTGGGTAAAGCGACTTATGGCCACCCCCGTATATAAACAGGATATATTAAATAACATAATTCATCTACTTTTTAAGAGAAAATTGTGTCACGGTATGTTTTTATTTTTGTGTGCAATTGTAATAGTTTTTACGTGTGTTTTTGTTTTTGTGTATTTTGTATAATTTATCTGAACTCAATCTATTTTAATTTAATTTGTTAAAATCAGGAAAAAATGTTTCTAAGAAAATATTAGATTTATTTTTGTTGGAATTAAATTTTTATTTGAATGTAGAGTTTAACGAAATTAATTTATATGATCACTGTAAAATATTTTTATTCGGATACACAAATACGAATATTACAAAATCGATGAACAATTTGGTGATATTACGAGTCTTGATTTATCTCAACAATTCAGTGATCATACGAGTTCTGATTTATCTTTACATTATCAATTTTTTTGATTTTCCGAAAATCCGAATTAATAATTGTCCTACGTTGTTTCGGTCCATTTAATCGCCTCCAATTTTCCGATAATAGTAATTCATATCAGTTTGACTATCTATACCATTAACTAATTTATTTCCATCCGTGATCCAAATCATATTTTTAATAGTAGGAATAATAGATTAGGTAATTTGTCAAATACACTGTTTTTATAATTGGTTCTTAGTTGTTTTATTAACAGTAAAATTGGTGGATTTGGTAATAACTCCTTACTTGGCATCTGACCAGTAGTGTCAAACTAAGAGGGCCTGCGGGTTCAATTTAAAGAAAGGACGGCTATGGGCCCCGCCTAACTCAACGCCGCTCGGGACTGATTTTAACACTAATTCTTATCTGGAACTTCACTACGTTATTTATAAACGTGATTATTTGTTCTCTTCGTGCGTGCGTCCGTCATGCTTGTTATAATTAGTGTTGTATGCATCATAGACTTGTGGCACTGTATAATGGTGTATTAACTTGTCTTTCATAGTTCATTATATTACATCACCTTTCGTTGTCGCTTCATCTCATATTATTTTAATCGCTCTATACATTTGTTGATTTTATTATTGTAATTAGGTTTCGAAACTTTACTTAAAGGATTGTGTCAGCATTTATCATTGTTAGGAAGATTGCAACCTAGAGCTCTCGATATAGTATACTGTACACCGATAGTTGGTTCACCGAACGAGATTCCTGTTATTACATTTTATATATTAATATTAAATATTATGGGTATATGTTAGATATTATTAGTATAGCATTCAACACTAATTATAATTATTATTTATTTACACAATTCTTAAACGCAATTATTCATATTAACTGTCTCCTGTTCATAGTCTAGTCGATGTGTTACTAACATTAGAACACACAGACTTCTCCGCTCTTCTCCGAAAAACACGGAATTTCGCTCTCGGTGGAGTTTTCATTTCTCGATATTGTTCTCCCTCCTGATGTATTCACAGACGACTCATCATTCATGATTTGTCTAATACATTTATAATTCATTCGGATCTGTTATATCTTAGCGTGTGAAGAACGATGACAACGACGACTGGGATTAAAATTTTCTAACTATAATAAGAGGACTGAAAATGAAATATTCAGGTTATTTATAATTATATAATGAAAAAGCAATTATGATACAGGGTGGATTTGCTGTCATGACTTAATATATTTACAAATATGAATTATTATATTTACAAATATGAATTATTATATTTACAAATATGAATTATTATATTTACAAATATGAATTAATATATTTACAAATATGAATTATTATATTTACACATGAATTATTATATTTACAAATATGAATTAATATATTTACAAATATGAATTAATATAAATAAAATTCTATTGTATACGTGGACTAGTTGATAATTATAAAAATTTAAAAAATATATATAATAATGAATAATGGTAAAAGTCCTTTCTCCAAATTTAATCAATTACACAGAAATTTAACTAAATAAACTCTTGTCTCACCATTGCTTTCTCAACATACTCAAGCATTTTCCC
>MQRK01219448.1:6243-18484 GCA_001938485.1 Girardia tigrina
TGTGTTGACAACATGGGGGGATATTTTGATTAAAAATAAAATGTTATTATTTAAAAAAAATCGATTTACATTTTACTTTAATTTTGACCCGTTTCATATCGAACAACCTAATATATACGTAAATATATACGTATTTTTTGCATTTAATAGTAAAATCAGCTTTTAAAAGTATTTTTTAAAATCATGAATATTTTATACATTTGAAATATTAGAAAACTAAATGATACCTATATAAAAAATTCAACCCAAATTGAAATTATTTCATAATAATAAACATTTTCATTATGTATGGTGACCATACGTCCAGATTTTACCTACTATTAAAATTAATTAAAAAGAAAGAAAACTAATACCACATGAACTGACTCAAGCCAACCTTAAAATTGATTCTTGATTTGTAATTCTTCGCCTTCAAGACACTGAGAATGGTCGTTTGACTTCAAAGTGTAATCGGCATCCAAAATGGATTTCAAAGATAATCCTAGACGTTTATAAAATTATGAATTCATTAAAATGAGCCATCCACATTAACAGCAAAGCGAAACATTCCGGATGAAAGGTAATGTTGTACATTTAAGGGCTCCAGAAAGGAGTGATGTTTTACGAGTTTCTAAAACCGAATGAAACTACTACTACTGAAAGTTACCAACAACAGTTGATATATTTCAACCATGGAAAATGAAAAACGTCTTATTCCAACTAAAAAAACATTGTAAAGGAATTTTACTGCACGACAATGCACGGTTACTGCACGGCTACATGTCACAAAACAAATATTAATAAAAAATATATAGGAAGCACTTAACTAGGAAGATCTACCGTATGCTTTCGTTCATCAGATCAGTACTTATTTCGATTAATGTAAAGCAATCTTCAAGACTAAGTTTAGAGACCACAAAGAAATCAAAAATAGCTCAAAGAATGGATCACAACAAAAGACAAATTATTTTTATGTAATCCATAAATTATGAAAAAGATGGTCCAAAGTCATAGTTAACAATGGAAAATATTTTAACTAAAATAAAATTTACCACTTCTTGGAAATAAATATTTTTTTGCAAAAAAATCAAAGAACCTATTTATCCCTTTATTATTTATTTCTGGGGGGTACAAAACGGTATTTTACCCTTAAGTGATCTTTTTTTGAAAATTTTAACGTTAAATTATTTTAAACTTTACTTACTTCTTCATCAAGTAACTCAATGATCTTTCTGCAACAATTACAATATTAATTTGACTGAAAATCTAGAAATTAAATTTAAAAGGATCCCTTTGATGCCGTTGGTAGAAAAAGTGTTAAATGATCTTTTTTGAGATTATATGGGATCCACTGTTAGTTTAGACGAGTTCCGAAAACCGATTTGATGGAATCCAAATTAAAAGTCAAAGTTAATGAAGATGTAAGCTTGGTTATCTGTAGATTCTTCCTTATTGCTTCTGTCTCATTATTGAAGAAAAAACGGTTTTGTCAAAATCTATTTTCTCTTTCAAATTTTTAATTATTTTCGATTATTTTTTTAAGATTTAAATTTATTTTGAAAATTAAAAATAATTTTTTATTATTATATTTTCTATATAATATTTTTATTTCCATTTGACGTTAGAAAACAAAAAATTTAAAAAAGAAGATAAAATTAAAACCCGGTAGCTAGATCTGTATAATTCGTACATTAGAATCAAATCGTCGTATCTAAAGAAGGATTAGTGACCATTTACTTTCTATTAAATCGAATAAGGTTGGAGATCTTGCCAAAGAAAACCTCATCCATTTAAAATTTTCTATTTTTCAAATGAATTTCGATTATTTTTTTAATGAATTACTACAACGCATTAATATCTAAGATGGGGAAAGTAGAGCAATGTCATTAAATGTTTTATATAGGTTCTACGAAAAATTTCTTTAATAGGTTTTAAAAATAAGAGTGCTTTTATAATGAAAATGAAACTTCATATAATTACATCTGTGATGTTTAGGTACCGGTAAAGGTATCTAAGATTTTTACATCTGAATACCAATAGCTTTTATAATGTATTAATTTTTATTATATAAAATATCCATCATTCGCGCAAACCACCTTCTGCCATCGGTGAACAAAGAGTTCATGTCGCGTGGATAGAAGCCAGAGTTTTTGAAAGCAGAAACTGAAAAATAATTATATTTATATTTTCATTATTTGTAAAGTAATGATTGTCCAAGAAATTTCATAACGACTAATAAAGAGCAAAATACAGATTAGCAGAAATTGTTATGTTTTGAGAAAGATAATCCAGATGGACGATTCCATGCGAAATACATGATATTTCTCTGATGAATATCTTTCTTTGCACTTGTTCCAGTAGCTGCCATGTGCTCAATCCAGTGCTTTGTTCATCTAAGATTGTCATAGGTCACTTACTTTTCGTCACATAGAAAAATTAGATAAATGACAAGATCATTAGATACTCGGATAAGTAAATCATTACATATGGTAAAATGAGTCATTTCGTTGTTCTTACTCATTTTTCAATCTTTAGTGTAGTGATCAAAAATTAAATATTTATATTGATAAATATATTTACTTACTAACATTCTATATAATTATTGTAAAAAAACATGCTTTATAATTATCGTCGGTTTTAATGACAAATGAATCTTTACTGTGTGATCATTTCTGTAATCGTTTCTTTTTTGTTTCTTCAAATCACTATTTTTTATTGGAGAAAATTTAAATAAAATTCCTGATTAAAAAAATGGCTTTTGATTTTTATTCTCGAGATTAAACTCCGGAATTATCCGTTGTTTTTCCACCCTTACAATAATGGTTTCAGAATTAAACATATCAAAAACGCGCCGACACAGCTACGCATGGTTCAGCAAGACTGCCACTCGAGCGATTCCTACCGAATTATGGCTCTTGCACCGTTCCAATGGGCCGAATACGATTATTCGACTAAATCCCACCGATCAGCGACAGAATCGACCGTTGTTTTGATTATATCGGTGGCTCATCGAGCGTCGTCCACTTCGATCAACAGAGGCAGTGGCCACCTCTATAAAGGCCCACCATGGCATGCCACCGTTACAGGTCCCATTTTCAAGTACCCGTGTCTGCTTCCTCTTATTATTTATAGACGTGGGTACACTTCATTTAGCTTTAAACCTATAGCATACTTGCATTTTCTGAAAGTCGATTCAACACATTTAATTTCTTTCCTGATTTTTTTGCATGTCGAATGTGTATTTTCTTTCAAAAACTTAAGGATGTCTTCACATGTCAATACACATCATCAGCTTCATTTTTCGTTAAACTTTACGTTTGCTCTTCCCCGATAGGTATCCAATGGGTTACTGATGTGATAGCGACTGAAACGTACGTTGCATCGATTTGAGTGATATATAATTTTGAAACCGAAAGAACTTAAAATAATTTCTTAATTCAAAGTAAATAAAAGTTGAAGTCAGGTAAAAGGATACTTGTTATGAATAAATCAATATTAAGCTGATATTTGCATTATTGTTCCATTATTTTGAATAGATAAGATTCTACGATACATATACTACTATTCGATGTGTAAAACATCAATGCTAAAATAAATTTCGAATTGGTTAATTTAACCACTCAAAAACTTAAGTATTTTCCTACTCAACAGATATTTTTGAAGCCACTGCACCCCACTAGTTTCAACCAGGAGCTGTTTTTTCAATCTAACTTTTTCAAACAAAATCTAGGATTAATTCTTTTATGTCTCTGAACTCATAGGAATCACGGACTTAAAATTTTATGGCTATAAAATTACTAAAAATAAACTTTATGAAAAAAATTAGAGAATTCGGTGATTCTCTACTTCTACAAAAAATAAATAAAGGTCAATAATATTTTAAGAAGGTGAATGAAGGTTCAATAAATTAATTAAAGTTAAGTCAATATTCTTATCCTTGATGTTTTCTACTTGTCTTTGATTGAAAGTGATAAATATTAATATAGAAAATACCTGAAGATTAAAGATTAAAAATTTTATAATTTTTTATGTTTTATAACATTGACAAAACCATTTTTCTCCGTTGCAAGAGATAAGGAAGAATATCTGTTTTTTCATCAAGGATTTACAAAGGTGAATTCATGTATTTTTGTAGGATCAAGAATATCAGGTATGATTTCAGTTTACCTTCTTTTATTGATTTGTATCCCATTTAACTGGGCATCAACATTAACATTTTATTTTTATTTGTAGCCAGAAGAAGATGAAGTAATTTTTATTTATTTTATTTTAGTTTTTCAATAAAAGTAGCATAATTGTTGACTATTTATTCACTTTATATTCAAATTTCAAATACTTCTATTCATTTTACGAAGATTCCTTTTTTCTTTATGATAATGCTTAGATAAAATATATCAGTTTATTTATTTGTTATGGTGCACAATTCGATATTTTTATACGTCCAAGAGATCTTTGATGACTATAGATTCAGTGTCCCTTTTGTGATCGATTCTTTACGCCAAAAATTAGCGTTGATTGCATCAAAGTAATTCTTACAAGACACTATTTGGCTCGAACGTCACTCATATGTAAGAATAAATCGAAACACAAGAAAAGATACATTTTCAAAGTCAAGAGAGTGTTAGAATTATCACCAAATTGGACATATTATGGCACATCATGAGATGATATCATGAAATCAAATGTCAGAGTTGTGAACAAAATAAATACAAAACATAAGAATGTTTTACTAATAGGAATATCATACAGGTTTATAACAGAATCCCTCCCGTAAGGACCTCTGAACAAAGACTGAATCAGAATTGGCAATGAAAGAAGAAGAAATATATGAAATAGATGACTGATGATTTATTGACACCCAAAAAATAGGGCTCTGTCAAGTGGGAAATTTGTAAGATTCATATTTTAGAAATCGTAAATGATTATTCTCACGGGGTCACGGGCTTGTAGGTGCGAATAGCGCAGAATGTATACAAATATTTAAAGAATGAAGATTTTGTAACAGAACTAATATTCATAAAGGAATGTATAAATGGATTGGAGAAGGTGAACGGATTAACTATGTGATTCTATTTGGGTACAGTTTGAGAGTGTCAAAATATCAAAACTAAGTATAAGCCTTTAAGCTACTTTGCCTAAGAACTCCGGTACTACACCAAAACAGCATCACAAAATAGTTATTTATTAGGCATGCCCCGGAGAGCTAAGTTTATCTCAGGTCGGAGCCGGATCCGGACCGAAGAATCAGTGGCCGGATAGCCGGAGACTGGAGCCGAAGAGAGACTTTGAAGCCATATATTAATATTTTCTATGAGTGTTTTTTTAATTATTTGCTTTTAAGTCCTTCCATTTCAATCAGATTATCTCCTCCTCCATGAACTGACATATTCATACAAAGTATTTTTTGAATAAATGATTTTATATTATATGGTTGCATCTCCAATTATTATTGAAGATGAAATTACCTTGAATAAATGCATAAAAAATTACAGCTAGGATTTGAATACTGAAGAATTGGATAATTACGATCAATCGAAAGTGTGTGCGTGTCTTCAGTTACATCCATATCAGTAATTTATAGCTTGACTTTTCTTTCCATCCATGCAATCCATTATCAACCACATTACGTTTTCTACACACACACTCACACAAGAAAGATTGAAATAAGACATTTGTATATTGAATGTAACGTGTGTGTGTCGGAATGTAAAGGAGGGTTGTGAATTACATGCATCGAACTTATGTGGCTGAATGAGTGAAGTTACTACGAATAGACTTCTAGAATATTCTTTTGCACATTCGTTGGCTAGAAATTTCGGAAGATTATTCTAGAATATTTTCTAGTATTCTAACTCTGAACTATAAACGCCGTTTCAGTATTTTTTGCCATGGATCTTCAACTTTTTTAAGTTGTGGAAAATATAGGTTTTCGACCTGTATTATCAGTTGCAGCTCCACAATACCAGCTTCCCTCTCGAAGGTACTTCTCAAAAATATAATCGCAGCTCTTTACAAAGAAATGGAAGCAAAAATTTTGGAATGTCTCAGAGTAGACAAAGCTTCTTTCATATTGGATATGTGGACTACCCAATATTCAATATCTCAAATTGAACGTAAACATGGATTTCTGCATTTTCAACCTTATGATGAAACACAAACTGCTCATGAAATGAGAAATGCGTTTAATCATATGTTAAGCCCATGGAATTTGGTGGCAAAGGGGAACTGTTGCCATGCAGACGGGAACCGTTGCTAGGGAATTGATTTTATTGATTTTTATCGTATTATTGATTTAATTGATTTCTTGATCAGATTATTGATTTTATTGATTATTGATTTGCTCTGATCGGATCAGACCATAATTATTGCTTAATTACAATGCTTGTGAATGTTTCTGGGATTAAAATGCCTCACGAATATTCAACGAAACACTGATCTGCTGTGCTCTTATTATCGAATTCTTGAAAATAAATTATTATTTTATTATTCTACCTTCTGTTGCTTCATAGAAAATAGTTACTTTACATCAATACCCTATAAGAAGGCTGGTCGGATACTTTTACCAGATCGATATAATATTTATTAGTTTTATCTTATGTTTAGATATGTTCTCCTAAAAATTTTAATAATTTTATATATTTCAGAGAAATTCAAAATCCTTCAAAAGTGTAAGTGATTTATTTTTTTTATTTCTTTACTACGAATGACTTAATGATTTTATTATAAAATAAAAAAAACAAAATATAATGTAACACTATAAATGATAATTTAAATATATTTTCAACTCTCTCGGGCATATAATTCAAAAGTGGGGTAAAAAATGTAAAAACCTAACAGTTACTACTATGTACAACAAAATATATCTCAATATCTTTACCAAAAATTACTTTAAGTCTCACTTGGTACCTTTATATCGCATCAAATCCTACCAAGGGACGGCTACATCAATAATGATTTCATTAGATAACCCCTAATGATATTATAAAATGAATTCGCAGATACAACAAAAATCTAAATTTGAAATATATTATGGTAAAGTCGTATTTCAATGTATAATACCGATTGCATGGAGCGATAGAAAAGTTGAGATTGTCCACAAAACTGTTGAAGATAAAGGTTATACATTTCTTAAATAGAAGTTTATTAATCCCTGAGGAATTGATTCTAACTATAATCTTATGGTTTTGTTAGGCACTTTATTATTCATAACAGAAGTAATTAATATAAATTGAACGTTTCAACTAACAAACACATCAAGAGATAACAACCATAATAATTCAAGATCAACGAATATTGTGATAATCACAGGAGCATGAACAAAACTTGAACTGCTGCTTGATCCAGGGGAACTAGAAAGAAGTACTAGTTATGTTTAATTTTTGATCGAATGATAAATATAAAAAGTGTATTAAATCAAGATATTATCGTATAAAAGTAAAATATTAGAAATGTTAGAAGGATCCATTGTAATCTAAAACCAACTTCTTGTGATTAAGTAATAGTATAATAATTATGTGGTTATGTGTTTCTCAAACAATTATTGTTTATTAGTTATAATTTATTTATATAAAATTAATATAAAAAATAATATATTGGAATATTTAGATCATTCACTTTGTTCTCCTCTTAGACGAAAACCGATTTTCATGGAATCTGATTTACCTTTTATATTTTTATTCTTTACCGCTCTTTTCTTGGAATGTGATAAATCTATCTGAATTCGGACAGATTCCCGATATCGTTTTGAACTAATTGTTTGTAGTATTCAATTTAGGTCTTTTGGATAATGACTTAGAGTTCTTTCGTTTAGAAATGGTCTTTGGCGACCAACTATGTCATTACTGCTTTACTGATTCCGACCAACTAAACTGATTCTTTTGAAAATAATAATTTCTGTATCGAATTTATAAATCCTTGTCTCCTTTAGTCTTTAGGAAAGCATGACAGATCGATTATCTTCTTTTTCTTTCTTTTGATTCATTAAATTTAACAGAGAAAATATGTGATTATTTTCTAAGAAAGTTCTTTCTATCCTTTTTCGATTTTCATTCTCATTGATTCTGGTTCTATGATTTTCAATATTAATCTTTTAATCATTAGTAAATCTTCTTTTTTTCGAATAAAAATAATCTCAAAACATTTTGTTGATTTAAAATTTCCTTAAAAGTTTTTTACAAAATGTATTTTTAAACCTGTTTATAAAATTAAATTAGATCGTTGCAAAAGTTGAAAGGAATATTTAAAATTGGTACGCTTAATTTTGTATTTTGGAATGTTGAGGTACCGGCTGCAGGAACGAGTAGGTATGGCCCAATTTGTAGAATAAAAATTATTAAAATAATTTTTTATGTAAAAATTTAGACGAAATTATTTACACGATCAATTGAAAGTTTATAAAATTAAAATTATTAAATTAATTTCTCTAATGTAAAACTTTTATTATTGGGTTAGACAAAAAGTCATTGCGTTTTTTACTAAAATATTTATTATCAAAAAAATGACATGGATGCACAAATATTTTTACACGATATACTGTCCATTATTTTCAATCACTTTCTTCCACCTTTCCGGTAGCTTCATCATTCCTGATTCATAAAAACCTTTTTCTTTGTCAGCAAAAGAGCCGTCTAGGAACGATTTGGTGTCATCATCACTGGCGAATGTTTTTTTCTATTTAAGGAATTGTACAGTGATCTAAATAAGTGAAAATCCGATGGGACCAAGTCTGGAGAATATGGTGGGTGCGGCAAAACCTCCCAACCCAGTGATAAGAGTTTCTGGCGAGTGGTCAAACTTGTATGCGCTCTTGCGTTATCATGCTGAATTACAACTCCTTTTCGATTTTCCAATTCAGGACGTTCCTGTTGAATTGAACGAGTCAATTTCTCTAGCTGACCACAATATCTTTCTGAATCGATGGTTTTATTCCTCGAAAGGAGTTCAAAAAACACAATTCCTTTAAAATCCTACCAGATGGAAAGCATAACTTTCTTTTGGTGAATTTCTGCTATTGACATCTTTTTGACAGGCTCACCACGTTTTGTCCATGATCGTCGGCGTTCCACATTGTTGTAAACAATCCATTTTTCGTCACCCGTAATCAAGCGCTTCAAAAATGGAACACTTTGTTCTCTCTTCAAAAGGGAATCGCAAATGTCTATACGTTTCACCCAATGAATTTCTTTCAGTTCATGTGGTAACCACATATCGAGTTTACTTACGAATCCAAGGTTCTTTAAATGAATTCCAACACTTGATTTTGATATTTCCTGAGTCTCTGTAACTTCTCTTGTCGTCATATGTGGATTAGATTTGATCAGTGCTGTTATTTTGTCGCCATCAACTTCAACTTGTCGACCGGAGCGTGGTGCATCTTTCAGATGAAATATTTCAGAATGAAATTTAAAAAACCAGTATTGACTGTCGAAGTTTTAAGGAGTCACTACCATATACAAAACATATTTTCTTATGAGCTTGCACAGCGGTTTTCCCTTTGCGAAAATAATGCAACAAAACATGACGAATATGCTCATTTTGATTTTCCATTTCGATTTGACGGTAAAGTAAAAAATTAAAACAAAATCAATTAATATTTTGTATAAACATAGTCTGAAAATTAAGGTTTCAGAATATATAATTGATTTAAATTTTATCACATCGTTTTATATTTTCAAGCTTTTTATTAGGATGTACTCAAAACTCAATGAATTTTTGGCCAACCCAATAGAATATAGTTTCATATAAAATTTCTAAAAGCGTTTAATATGTGGTGCGTTCAATAATTATCCTATAATAAAAAAATATAATAGCAAATTTTAGTTTTTGTGTGATTAAATAAATTAATATAGGCTCTTATTTCAGTTCTAAAATTAATTTATTTATTTATTATTTGTGAATAAATTGAAAATAAATTGAAGGATGTAATGACAGCCTTAATAAATTAAACAAATTATTATATGATAACGGATATTCAAAATCGATAGTGGAGAAATTAACAAAGGAAACTATTGATAAATTAATTGACAAAAAAAGTAATACTAAAATTTTAGATGATCTTCATGATCAAAAGCAATCTTGCAACACTAATGATAAAAGTTTGGGAATTGGTTATATGTGTTAACTGTGCCATATTCAGAGGGGTTTAAAATATTTAAAAATTCTATTTTGAAAGCGTTAGATAATGCAATAAGTTTAAAAGTAATATCCCGGACCCAAAAAATTGAAAGCATGTTTGGCAATAAATCTCCAACGCCATTGGGATTATATTCGGATCTCATTTACCAATATACATGTAATGGGTATAACACCACATACATTGGAGAGACTTCGCGTCATCTCTGTAAGAGAATCCAGGAACACAGTCGCAATGAAGGTGGAAGTAACATTGCAGGACATAGAAGACATTGTAAAGGAGATATATCTTCACAACACTTTAAAATTCTGTGCTCTCAATTTAAAAATTATTGGGAGAGAGTGACATGTGAAGCGTTATATATAAGATCTTTGGATCCTAAAATTAACGTTCAAACTGCACACTCTACAACTTTGTTGAGAGTTTTTAAATGATGTACCGATTACGTATTGATTGCATAATCATTAACTGCACTATATAAATAAATTTCGTTTGAAAAATCATTTGTTCTGATGATGACGGTTAAACCGTGGAAATTAATAAATATTTTCAATTGACTTTCGAATTTTGATATTTATTATTTATTTGTTTTTTATTACTTCCGTTTTTTATCAAGAAAAATCAGGTTGGCCACAAGAAATATTGGACATTGTTGATGAAAAAATGGAGAAGATGGTCCAAGAAAAGCGTCGAATTACCATGAAAATGGTGTCAATGAATGTCAGCATTAGTGTTGGTACAGTCAACGCGAAATTGAAATCCATGATGTGAAACCGCTTGGAGTGCAATCAAAAAAAATTGAACCTTTTGGACCAGCATGAAAGGATGAAACCTACCACAGTATGTTTTTGCCTACAAAAAGCGTCAGTCAGCAGAGTGGAAATTGGCTAAAGAGAAGTCTTCGTTGACGATGCAAACGGGGATGATTCATGGTCAAGCAATGATGCTTTTCATTTTATGGGATCATAAAGGTGTTATTCTCATGGATTTCGCTGATAAAGGCATCACAATTAACATCACCTATTACAGCCAACTCGTTTCAACCGCCAAAAAGAATAGACGGAAAAAGAAGAACACGCCCTTATGGTTTCTGCACAACAAGGCTCTATTGCACACAACAGACATTTCTCGAGACACAATTGAAGGTGCTGGATTAGTTCTTTTGGATCATGTGTCGTACAGCCCAGATTTAGCACCGATTGATTTTTACCTCTTCAGATACCTAAAGAAGCATTTGAAAGGCATTCACTTTGATTGCAAAGACACTTTTAAGGTTGAGATGGAGGATTTCTTCGCCGATTTGTTTTAAATTCATTCTAAAATCTTAACAATTTAGTTTTTTTGGGAGTTTTCTTATAGAAAATTTGAATTATGATAGCCATAAAAATTTGGAAAACCAAATTATTGTTCTGACCAATTTTTAAGGTAAAATGATTTATTAAAAAATAAAATATCATAAGTCTTCAATGTAATTGCCACTATTATCTGTGTTTTTACTATCGGAAAGACGAGTTGCTTATTCCATCTCTATGGAATGAGGATGATTTGATTCAAAATAAGTTATATTCTCGCATAAAATACTCTATCAATCTAAATTAATGTTAATTTGGAGGAGATAGATCTGAGGAATAGGCTGAATGTAAGCTGTACTTCACAACACTTGTTTTGTTATGGGACCTAGAATCATACTGAATAAATGACTTTTGTTTACGTTAATTTGACTTGTTTCTGTATTTTTTCACTCAAATGTTTCAAATTTTGTGATATGAGCTCCACTTTTATTGTTAAGTCTAGTTATAGAAACTCATATGAGTCTACTCCTTTTATATCCAACCATACATTTACCATGATTTCTTTTACATCGCATATTTGACTTTATTGATGCAACAGCCGTTTGTTCTTACAGTGATTTTCGATCAATTAAGTCGACTTTGCAATCATTAAAGTCATTATTGCAACCAATTAAATTAATTATCGATCAATAAAGTCAATGTTGCAATCTATAAAGTTCATATTGCATTCTAATAAGTCATTTTAAATCAATAGGCATAAAAATAAAATAAACAAATTTACAACAACAATTTATTATTTACAATTTGTAATCAACACATTATACTTTCACGATTTGCT
>MQRK01219450.1:0-17889 GCA_001938485.1 Girardia tigrina
TCGTAAGAGTAGCTTCTGCCATGTCTACCAGCAAAAATAAAATTATGTAATTATAACACACAAAAAGATATGGTGTCTATATTACGTGTTCTCAAATAGCTGCCGCACCCTGTAGTAATGGTTTATTCTGAATTGCAAAATTGGATATTTTGTTTTCAACGCTTTAACCACCAAACTAAAAATAGTATTTCGGCTGCTTTTAAACATTTTAGAATTCATCTTACATTAAAACATATAAAGATGGTGAGAAACTTATATTTCGGTAAACTGTCATCATAGAGTATTTTACTAAAGATTTGTCGACAATAATTCTTCTAAATTATAATACGATGATGGTTTTTCATTATAAATATTTTTATACATCCTTATAATTTTCAAAAAAAACATCAAGAAATATATTATGCTAATTTTGATAGTTAAAAATGTTCTCTCTCAAAAAAAAACAATTATTTCAAAAACAAAAAAGAGTATTAATTCCGGCAAATATATATATATATATATATATATATATATATATATATATAACAGGAAACTATACAGTCTCTCGCCTCAGACATCTAAAAAATTCTCCAAATTGGAGATTTCTTTCCGAATGTGGTTAATATATGTTCCAATACCGATGAAGCGTGATACTGTTAATGGGTCACTGAAATATAAATCAAGAAATTGTTATTAGAAAGAATGTTTCATACACAAAAATAATTTAAATGGAGAAGCATTATTTATACACGAAGAACATCCAAAATACATAAAAATGATAATAATTATCTAAAAGATTTTTAATGTATTTTGAATGTTCCTTTATGCGTTGAAAAATGTATCTTCCTTCAATGGAGATCTATTACCAAATCTTCACAGATTTTTTTTCACAGATTATTTTCAAACAGTCAAATAATAAAAATGACTTATTTTAACTATTACTTATACATATTTGAAAAATAATTTTGTTGAAGCTTTTTCTAAGAATTTCATTATTACACATGTCTCGGAACTCATTTTCTATCGTCAACAATTGTAATGTAATGAGTACGATACTAAAATTTTAATTATTGATACATTTTATCAATAAATATTACATGTTTAGGATGTTATTGGATTTTAATGAAAGTATTTTTATTTATTTTAATAAAAAATTTTAAGAATTGAGACGGCTGTACTTGTGCATTTTGAATATTAATTCTTTGGTTTTATTGTCTTATAAAAATTATTCACAAAGCAGTTTCTCATAGTGTGAATTAAAGCCCTTCTGTAAAACAGAAAACTCATCCATTGAAACAGAAGAGATTCTATTTTTACAATGTAGCCAATGATTAGGAACTTTACTCAATCGACTCGATTGTGGATGCTCACTATTCCAGATTTTGAGAGGACAAGTTGCTCTCAAATTTGTGAATTTTTACAATCCTGAAAATTAAATTTATAAACCAGATTACCTTGCGATCCACAAATCCTTTTCAATGTATTTGAAGTGAATCTTTGAACTTTGAATATCATTGCAACCAGTCTTACACTACCTATATTCTTGCAAATACTCTTCTTAAATGATTTTAAACATTCAAAATATTTAGATTATTTTTTCTCTTTAATTTTCTCTTCCTTCAGTCCTTTTTAATCCATGTTTGTGTACATAATTTTACCAATGTAACCTTATTGTTGTTATATATCTGTTTTCATGTTTTGAATGCCTAGATTATATATAAAGGTTATTTAAAAATACTTATCTTTATTAAAAAATCAAAATTAAAAGACTTTCCAACACTTAAAATCGTAAATTTTGACAAAAAGTTATATTAGGTTGGTCGAAAAATAATGGCGGTTTTTGAGCTTTATAATTTGTTTATCTACTTTGATATGTATATAAGTTTAAATGCATTAGTGTTAGATATTATTTGAAATATTATGCCTAGTTGTATATTTCTATAGCCATTATTAACATATTGCTGTTATTTTTTAGAATATTTATGGTGCTAAATTAATAATGCAAAAAAAATAAAATTCGAGCAATTTTCTTGTACGAATTTAAACTGGGTCGTAAAGCAGCAGAAACGACTCGCAATATCAATAAAGCGTTTGACAAGAGAACAGTCTCTGAGCGCACAGTGCAACGATGGTTGTAAAAATTTTCTGATGGAGATAAAACCATGAAGATGAAGAAGGTCGTGGTCGTCCAGTTGCTGTGAACAACGACAATTTGAGGACAATGGTGGAAACAGATCCCCGTACAACAATCAGAGAACTTGCAGATGGGTTGGGCATTAGTCATTCAACAGTCCTGGATCATTTAAAACAACTTGAAAAAATCAAGAAACTTGATAAATGGGTTCCACATGATTTGAATGAAAATCAAAAGAACCGACGCTATGAAATTTGTTCTGTCAATCATCTTCGCAATAAAAACGATCCATTTATGATAACCGACGTCGATCTGCACAGTGGTTGGACAAAGATGAAGTACCGAAACACTTACCAAAACCGAAACTAACACCCCGTAAGGTTATGGTGACAGTTTGGTGGTGTGATGCTGGAATCATCCACTATAGTTTCTTGAATCCAGGTGAAACAATCACAGCGGAGAGGTACTGTCATGAAATTGATGAAATGCATAAAAAATTGAAAACCCGTTGTCCAGGATTGGTCAATCGAAAAAGTCCCATCCTTCTTCATGATAACGCTAGACCTCGTAATTCAAAAGTGACTCATCAAAAGCTTAATTAGTTGGGCTATGAAACCCTGGTTTATCCACCATATACACCAGACCTCTCGCCAACGGACTTTTACTTTTTCAGGCATTTGCACAACTTCCTACGTGAAAAATTTTTCAAAAACCAAAATGATGCTCAAAATGTCTTCCAAGAATTCGTCGCTTCGAGAACCGATGTATTTTATGCTGATGGAATAAAACAACTTGTTTCTCGTTGGCAAAAATGTATTGATGGCAATGGTTCATACTTTGATTAATAAACTTTTGTTTCTGTGAATTTGCACGTCTTTGAAGTTTGGGTCCCAAAACCGTCATTATTTTTCGACCAACCTAATATTTTACTTAAATACTTTAACAATTATTTCATAAATTATTTTTTGTTCATGAATCAGCTTATTATTTGTATTTAAATTCCGAACTATTCCGGTAACATAATTTTTTTAATTAAGTTTTTGACGACAAAACAATGGACACAGGAGATAAGGTACACTTAGTAGTGTCATATTTATTATTGATTAATTATATTTAAATAATAATTTACATATTATTTTAAAATCATTGGAAATAATAGAATGTATATTAGTTTTCATATGAATATTCATAAGTCTTGAAAAATATTTATTTATTTATATATTTTATTAAGCAGAAGTATTCGACAGAAATATATAAAAAACTAAAATAATAGAAGAAAAAGAATAAGACAATAAATAATAAATTTTAAAAATGCTTAGACAATCTGAACAATTTTATATTTAGATTTCTTTGCAAAATTACTCAGAAAAAAATCAATTTATAATTATAAAATTTTTAACAAAAAAAACTAAAAGAATTTTAACATTTATACTTCATTTCATTTAATGTTTTTATTTTTTAATTAAAGTAATTTAATTTTTCTAAGGAAGAAAAAAAATTTATTTATTTTATTTGTTTAAGAAACGAAAAAAACGTTCATTAAAATTTATTATAATCCAATTATTTGAAAATTCCATTAAATCATTTCCATTTTCGTCCACAATTAAAAGCTCGCTCGTATTTCTTCATCATAATTTTTCAGGAGAAATTTTTAAATAAAAAAACTATAAAATTATGTTTTAATATAATTTAATAATATTTTTGATAAAAAAATTAATTAATTTTAAATAATAATTTTTGAAACTGTATTTTTATTTGTTATAAAATTATTTATGAAAATATATATCTTTAAAAATATATTTTTAAATAAATTTTGAAAGAAAATAATTTCAATAAATAATTAATTTTTTTCAAATATTTTATTGTATTTATTTTTATATATAACTAGAATATTTAATTAAAAATTTTGATATGAGAATATATTATTTTTATAAAAGAATCTTTGTGTCATTATTAATTACATTCAGGTAAATTTTCAAGATGAAAATAACTAGATTACTATTATGAATTATTATTATAACTATAATCATATATATTTTGACAAATATAAATGTAATATAACGGAGGAATATTTTAATTCAAGAATGCTTGTGATATGTCGATTTGAGTGTATTAAATTTGGAGTAGCGATTCTCCTACCCAGTTGTTCAAATATAATTTTTATAATTAAAATGTCAAGAAGTAATAAATAACCCGATTAAATTTAAATTAAATCTTTTTTATTAGATTAATATTTTAAAAATTTTATCGAAATGAATTTTAAAACATATACTTCATGAATAAAATAATAATAATAATAATAATAATAATAATAATAATAATAATAATAATAAGTTTAAAAGAATAAGATTGGTTTTAAAATATTTTTTAAAGTTTTAAAGGATAAAATTTTTAAAAAGATTCAAAGAATAAATTTCATCGGATATTAATAGAAAGTTTGTTAGAATAATCAAGGATAAACTGAAATAAAAATTTAGAAAGAGTATAAATATTGAAAGATGTACTTAGAATTTTACCGAAGATAATTCAAATTGTGTTATTAATTTAAGTATTGAAAACCATATTAGTGTCGTTAATACATCCCCTTTATCATAATTAAATATAATTATACATAATACAATTATACATTCTCACTACTTAAACAGTTTTTTAATGAAACCTTTAAGAATTATAAAGTTTTTCGACAAATACTATAAATTGTAAATACATTTCAGACAAACCGTGTAAAAAGACATATATCCTATAGTTAAGAAGCAGATACTGTCTTTACCTACTGTCTTTGTACCTAAAAAACGTACAAAATTGAGAAAATATATAAATTCTGCAAAAAAGTAATACATATCTTTTTGTTGGAATATTAGTTGAATAATTAGAAAAACGTATTTTAAAAATAGTTACCTACGCAACTTTAGAGAAGTTTAATAATTACTTAAAAACAGTGTAAAAAGAGAATTAGGTGTACTAAATAAGATTGAATATTATTTTTTTAATAATTTTCCTTTATTTTTATAATCAAATTATATTTTTAAAAAAACCAAAAACATGAAGATAAAATAAATAAGAAGAAATTCAATAAGGCTTTAAAAATTGTGAAGTATTAGAGAATTTTTTTTATTTTGTATTCAAATACATGAATAAACATTATTTATTATTGTATAAAAAAGAATTGTTAAATACAATTTTAGAAAATAAAATTAAGTGATACATGTATTTATTTTTTGGTAAGAATAATTCTTCTTAATTTGTACAATGACGTTTTTGAATGGGGAAAAATTCTTCAAAGAATAAATTTCTTTTTCATAAAGCTTAGGATTATAAAATATGAGTTTGAAAGCTCGCAAAAAACATAATCATTTATAAATAATATTTTTATGTTAAAATTAACATTTTTCTTATTCTACATATTATCAATATTAAAAATAAGAAATATAAAAGAAATATAAGAATCAATTAAAAGGCGAAGTAAAAATATTTTTAAAAAAACATTAATTTTTAATGTAAATTTTTTTAAAAGATTTTTTATTTACTTATATAAACTGAAAATATTGTTTAAAATATAAAATATAAATATAAATGCCATTTAAAATATATGTTTATATTTACAGAGGTCTAAAGTTTTTAAATAAGATAATTTAAAATATGGAAATATTTTTATATACATTTTTACAGAAATATGAAATCAAAGATTATTTCAATAGGTTCTCGAAAATTGTCTTCATTTATTTTCGGAAATAGTATAAAAATATTTCAATGATGTTTTAAAATTAGATTTAAAAATATATTAAATATAATATTTTGTTTTGATTTCAAGAATTTTACATGTAGATTATTTGTCCTTTCAAAGTGTAGTAACGGTCATTATTCATTGATTATTACTGAATTGTAAAATGACGCTGCTGGCTTTGTAGAGAGCAATAGCATTTCTTAGAGATGCAAGCCATTCTTTGCCTGCTCTAGCTCAAGCATTTCAATTTTCCATAAATCTTGTGTATCTATAATGAGAATTACTGCATTCTTGGGAATCACAAGATGATGGAGTGGACTTCAGAATGAATTTTAAAAGAGAAGCGCATTTTATTAAATGCGTAACGCGATGATGAATAGATGGATAATGCTGTTCCATATATTAATCCACTAAAATTTGAAGACTTTTTCGCGATTGCCTTTGTAGTTAGAAGTAGACAAATCAGAAGAATAATTATAAAATGTATTAAGCATGTTATCAAGGCTTAAAAGAGTTAAATTCTTAGAAGGTGGATGGAAGCAGGTAAGATTATGGTAAGCTTGAATGATAGATTGGATAGAATATTCGTCTGTTATTGATATCAGTCCAAGCCATCCTGACTCTTTTACTGTGTAAAGATAATCTTTTGAAGAGTTAGGAGTAGTATCGCAGACCTCCTTAACCAAACGCAACATGAAGGCAACTTTTGAATATCGCAGTGGTCGTTTTATGATAACCATAGTCAGAAAGTTCTCTTTGAGATATTGTAATTCCTGAAGTAAAATTTGAGTGGAGAGGGAAGAAATGTCAGGTAGTCTTCAATTTCCTTCCACAGAAAAAAAGATAGATTTTACAACTGTTTTCCAGTTCCTAACAAGAGACTTAAATAAACTGGCATGAGTACCTTATGTTTTTCGTGTAAAATGAACATCTAGATATCGTTAGCCCTCTGTGTCAGAAATTATTTGTCTATTACCTACAAAGAACAAAAACAAATTCTGATGAAAGAAATTTTAGGTAATTAATTTTATATATCTATTAGACTTTTATAAACATTTCTAGACTTTATATCAAATTCTTATTTGTTTTTTGTATACGTACTAAAGGAAATACAACATACTAAAAAATTCATTCAATCTTTTTTTCAGAATTTTCTTTTGCGAAATAATCTACAAATAAAACAAAATAATGAAATTAAACTTTAAATTTCAAACATGAATGACATTAAAAAAAGCATTTTCAGAAAGGAAATGTCGAATTTTTTTTAACTTAAAATATAATATATTTATTTATTTTCTAATTTATTAATGTAGCATTAAATCTTGATATTTTCTTTTAATAATTGTACGAGTATTTATTGTTTGGCAAACCTTGATATAGATACATTAAAATATTTTATACATAATTGGATTTAATGTGTTTTCTTAAGTGCTCTTAGGTAAAGTATATAGCAAAATAGTAAAGTAATAATGCAAAGATTGCGCAATTTTGTTTGAAAACTCTTTTGCTTGAAATGGAAAACAAATTTTCATTAAAATATTTCAAAAGAGACACTTTCTGAATTAATATAGAATTTACTGAATATATTTGCGTGAAGTAAATAACAGCCAACAATTTACACTACACTTTTGCTTTAAAATAAGAATTAATGAATAAAAAATCATTATCTTAGGAATAATATTTTAATTCAAACCGTAACAATAAAACAACAATATTTTAATCAGTAGAAAGACGAGGTCTTAGAGGCAAGGAATCTAATACTGGGTCAAAGTATTGGACGAAAATGGGTGTCAAATTAAATAAAAAATACTTTTAACAGTTATGATGATATCTTGTTTCAAGTCACATAATTGAGCTAGACAGTCACAATGATAATAATCAGTTGAAATAATGCGTTAATTGATAATTAAATATGACAACAATAGTTGACAATGTACGCAGAAGTAATTTACATTAATTGATGATTGAAAAGAACAACAGTAGTGATAATGGATAGCGGTTGATTAAGGACCAAAATTATTAACAGTTGATAGTGAAAAAAATATAATTTGTGATTGAAATATATGGATAATCGCAAAACGTTTTTTTTAATCAATTAGTAAATCGTTTATTTAATTACGCAGGAGGACAACATTAAAGCTCAAGCGGACCATTGGAACTGCGCGAATAATGGTTTGCAAAGATTTGAAGTGAAAATATTAAAAATATAAATATATAAAATATATATATATATATATATATATAAATATATATATATAAATATAATAATTATTAAAAATATAAAATAATAGTTTATATAAAAATTTAAATATTGTTTTTTTAATGAGATTGCTGAATATTTTTTGTTTTCATGCGATAGAATTTTGTTCATTTGATAATTAATGTGAATGTTGGAGTGATGTTTTGAGATTTCTTTTTAGATTTTGCGTGATAGGAAATCTTTTAATTATTTTTAATTTTCGCGCTTTCGATTGTTCCTGTGGGCGGAAGAAGATATATAATATTTAATATGTAGGCAGAGAAAAGAAAGAAACTACTTAAAATTCGTCGGTTTGGTGTAATATATTTATTTAATATATTTATTCCTTTCTCATTTCTAGAAACATCATTACCCAAAAAGGTTGTGAACAAGAACTATCTTCCTTGAAAAATTGACCTTTCACAATATTATTATTTGTGATTTTGACCATTGGTTTTCTAACGTTTATGAATAGTTGCATATGTCAAAATATTCTTATTTTGTGATTTTATTTTCTTGTATTATCATAAAAATTTGTTTATAGATGCTACATTTTTTACATTTATTCTCGGTAGGTACAAAGCAAAATACAAAATAGAAATTGACAAAATGAAGCTTCAAGTTTTGACCCAGTACTGCAGGAAGAGCAACTATATGCTGCAAAAGAGGTATGGGATTCAGATTGTCAGGGAAACGCCATCACGCTACAATTGCAAGGTGTAACAAACAATTTACACATGATGTAAATTCCCGTTCCGGCCTACCAGCAACAGTTGACGCCAGAGATTTGCAAGCCGCTTTACATTTCGAATTTTAAACTAGCAGTCTTGAACTGGAAAAATACATGTCTGTTAAATTACACCAAATAATATTAATTAACGAGCACCAGTTTAATTTTGTTCAAAATAAGCCAAGACTACATCCACACCTTCGTCATAAGCTGCCAACAAAACGAAATTTTCCGTGAGTTGCTCAATAATCCTTCCGACGATCGTTTTTGGAAAAGGATTATCACATTAGATGAAAAGTAGGTGTACCTTGTCAACCACAATCAGGACAGTCTTCGGGTTCTAAATGGTCAATTAAGTCTGTCAATTACGAAACTCATGATTTTTTTAAGGAATCATACATTTTGAATGCGCACCATCACCTCCAAATCATTTTGACAACAAATGAAATGTGTTTATAAGAAGTTGAAGTCTAATTATCTTGGTCTTAGCAACCAAATTGATGCAGCAAGTTTGTATTGTATAAATAGTATTTGGCAACAAAATATATTTTGTTCTATGGTGCATTAGAACTTTTTTTGTGAAATATTTTTGTGAAGTATTTTAAGGATTAAAGAGCTTTAAAATTTTCCATTTAAAAGATTAATTTATGTCTTAAAAATTTCGTTTCTCATGAAAAGAGATTTACAGAACTGATGTGTATTATCTGAATAAAAACTTTTTCATGGAATAAAAAGCTCTTAAATAATCTTTACTAAATATAAATCTGTAAAAATTAAAATAGTGATATAAATGTAATAAAAATAAGATGTATAAATTTATTAAAAAAATTATATAAATATATATTAATTATATATTAATATATTAATTATATTTATGAAATTTATATCTTTCAACGAGTTATTTATTTGAAATTTTTAATTAAATGTGTTTTTGTAAATTGTAAAAATTGTATTATTTAATATTATTGAAAATTATATTTTTTTTGTATTTTATTGCTCTATTTGAATACGTTTAAAGGAAAATATAATTTTTAATATTTATTTTTAATAATAAAATAATAACATGATTTTATTTTTTAATTTAAACGGCAATAGAAATAATCATTAAGATGTTAATCAAATACAAATATTTAATATCAAACGAAATTGATAAAAAATATTACTTTGATGTATTTAAAATTAACTTTATCATTTTTTAAAAATTAATATACGTAATATTCGTAATTTTATTTTTAATATTCAAGATATAAAAATTTAGATTAAATTAACAAAATTAAAGATGGTTGTATAGTATATTTAATGTGTTAATTAAACTTTATTTCACAGATTTATTGACGAGAGAATAACATTCAACAAAATGATACATTGAAATGCGTGAAAACAATTGTAAACACAAGGATTAACTAAGACTTGATAAAAATTGAAAAATATAAATTATTAATTAACTTTTGACCGTTAACAGAATGATAAGAGTTTATAAACAATGAAGAAGCATTAAGGACAAAAGATGCCGACTCCGGAAATAATTGTAAGGAACAATAGTCCTACCATTTGTAAGTTGATTCATATTTCAGTGTGAAATATTTTCCATATATCATTGTATTAATAATGCCGTTGAAAAACTGTCTTGAAGTATTGAAATCTTTTTAAAAATTGATTATATAAAAAAAGTGTTTCGAGTACAAAATCTACTTTAATTAACATGATAATTAGGTTTTATAAAAAATAGGACAAATTAAAAAGAATAATAGAAAGAAATTAGAAATCCTAGATGACAAATGCATTTCTAAAATTTCAAATTAAAAAAAATTTGTTGAAAAATATTTTTTTCAGAATCTTTGACTTGAATGTAACATCAAACGAAATATAAGAAGGCATTATAAAATGATTTTTTAAACTTTCTGTCAAATGATATTGAAATATAAGGAATCCTTTTAGAAACAAATACCAAGTGAATTGGAATACAAAAAAACCAAAATCTAAAAGGAATAAAACATTTTCAAAGGAGGATAGATAAATAAGAGGATATTTGCATTTATAGTCTATTTGACCATAAATAAAATGTTTCTTCAGTCCCCAAAACACCATAAAATTACGTTTTAAAATATTTGATAAAAGCTTTTCGAAAATTCACAAGACTTTATATTTATGTGATTTTTCTATTAATTGATTTATAATTTTAAAACAAGTTTATAAACGTACAGGATATGTTGGTTTATCAACTCGCTTTAACAAATGATAGATAAATAAAAATATAATAAATTAATAAATTAAAACAATATAATAAACTAACAGCTATAATAAAAAAATATAAAAAAAATGATATAATAAAAAAATCAGATTCCAAATCCTGATAATTTGAATTGTTATTCGAGCTTGAAATTTTTTGAGTAGGAATCGATTTTTGGGTTTTGTGGAATTGTTTGTATTGATGACGGACGATGACGAAGATTGAGGACGGGAATCTAGGAATTGGTATTGAGATTGAAATTAATTAAGGTTTGTTACAACCAAATTTAATAATTTCCCCTGGAAACTGAGATAAATGGGGAAATAGATAAACTGACACAAAAATAAATCCAAAGGAAATGTTTCCGCATTGCATTAATTAATCGATTATTATCGATTCATATTTTATATAAGTATATAATTTATTATAAATAAAAAATAAATAGTAGTGTACTACAATAATCATTGTTTTAAAAAGAATATAATATAACTGTGAGGAATATTTTAAATTGTTTGAATGTGTAAATGTATGGATGCGGTATGTTGATTTAAGTATGTTGAACTTAGAATAGTGATTCGCCCACCCAGATGGAAATTGGTATTTTTGATTAAGTTTAAAGTGATTGACTATTCGAACATAACTAAAATAATCATTTTATAAGTTCATATTTTTAATTTCACAATTAAAATTAAGTTTAATAATTTTTAGTAAAATTTAAATTTAATGTATTTTTAATAATTTTATAACATTTTTATTATTTTGGAAATTATTAAAAAATGTTAAAAATTATTATTTTTTAATTAATATTTTTAGAGCTTAAATATTTAAATCTCTTCTGTTTCAAAGGATGAGTTTTCTCTACTACAGATGCGCTTTGATTCACACTATGAGAGACATTTCTATGAAATATTAATGATAAGGCTTTTCAACCCATTAATTAAAACTCAAAATTGACAAAAAAAGCCATTTAAAATCTTTAAATAAAATTTTAAAACAAATTTGCTATTATAATTCAATATTATCTTAAATAATCAAAAGAAATCAAAACCTTCATTCTCTTAAAAGTAATTTTTAAAAAACTAACAAATATTAAATTCTAATTGTTGATGATGGAATGCGAAATTTCAAAACCAACTCAAATAGATAATGCATCACAATTTTTGTTGGCATGAAAAAAGATGACTTTTCAAGCGTACTCCCCAGTTTTAAATTGTATGGCACAAGAACAAAAGTTAAAAATAAATAAATTTGAAATATTTCTATGTAATCATCATGTCAGTTGGATTAATATTGATGTTTTCTCAAATTTCAATAATTATTTATATAACTCTTGTTAATAATGCATAACTTTCGTTATATATTTTATTAATGGATAATCAATTATTTTTATAAAATACATCCTTCAGTTTTTTAAATCAAAGTTATTACGAATAACCTTCGACGCAATGATTATCTTAAGCATTCAAAGTGCTTTTATGCAATAAATTATTCAAGGGTTTTCAAGCTATAAAGGACTTGAGTCGTGATGGTACCCTTTGACTGTTAGCGATAAATTTCTGTTGCTTTATCAAAGAGACGCATAAAATATTCCGTCTTTTTTCAAAGCTGAATAGATGTCTGTTAGTTGCTCTATAAGATGTTCTAGGAGAATCCTCGGAATTATGGTTACAAATTTTATTATAATACAAAAAATGATTAAAAATAATATTTAACAAACTTATTTTTTTGAGAAACAATTTGTTTTATAAATCTTTGAACGGTATAAATACAAATACTTATGATATTAATATTTGATTTTATTTTAATATTATAAATTTTACCTTAAATAAATTTTCTCAATTTTTAATTACCAAATATTTAATCATTTGGTGAATTTTTTTTAATTAAAAAAATCTCTGTTATCATTCTCTAATAAGGATCTCTAATTACATTTTATAATTTTAAATTATAACAGAATTTACAATTAATTAATGGTGTCGTTTAATTTTATTAATTTTTAAAAATATTATATATATATTAATATATTAAAATTTTTTTAATTTTTATTTGTATAATTTATTTTAAACTATCTCGAAAAAATTTTAATTCTTAACAATTTAATTAGATCCTAATAATTTTTAAAATTTCTTTTTTAAACTTTACATATTTAAATATATCTAAATTTTAATTTTTATATCTTTAATTTAACTTTATTTCAAAATTTTTCATAATATTTCTTAATTCCTAACACCTACGTTGTAGTTAATTTTTATTTTAGTATGATTATATAAATTCTCTTTTTTATAAACGTTGTATTTTTAATATTTTAAACTGATAAAGACAAAATCTTCTACAAGGATAATAAAATTTATGGAAAAAAATATAATATTTTGGTCATTAAATATTTTTTGTAATATTTTTTGTTTTAATACTTAATGAATCCTTAGATAAATCAGATTATTTATTTTTCATTTATCGGCGTATCGGAATTATATGAGCATTTATTTATTTTTTTTAGAAATTATTTATTTTTTTATGTTTTCTACTTAGCATTATTGAAAGCCTTTTAGCTATCAGTTTAGTTTTAAGTAATTAAAGTAAAAACTATTTTTGATTATTTAATGATTGTTGATTTTTGTAATAATTGTTCGGTGAGTCGCGAATATGTTAAGCTATAAATTTCAACTTAATAAAAATCGATGTGTTTCAAAAAATATGAAATATGAAAAAAATATGAAAACTCTTTTTTCTTTAATTCTTTCATTGTTTTATAACATGTTATTAACATAAAGCTTATTTTAGAAAAATGGAAGATTTGTAATATGGTGTTTTAAGGATATATCACAATGGAATTAAAATGTTGATATTTCGCTCATGTTGGTGATTGACTAATCTACCGTTACAAAGGCAATGAATAGATACAAAGAACTAGGAGACTATCAGGATTGAATAGAAAGTGGAAAGCCAAAACACTGGTAGAACACGAATAAATAGCGAAAGTTTAAAAAAAAACTCAATCATATCTTCCGAATATGGTCCGAAATGATTTATTGAGCTGAATTAAGTCTTTCTGTAATCTTCGATTAAGTCAAAGAAGGATCATGCTCTAACATGGTCCTAACAACATCATCTTCGATCAAAGATGGTCACCCAGAACGTTGGCTTATGAGAAAGGTCGAAATCACCTGATTTAAATTTGTCAAACTATCTTCTTCATGTTCTATCCAACACTATACCTTCTCCAAACATTTTCAATAAATTTCTGCATGCTTTTGTGGCATTTCTGCCTTGTTGAAATTAATATAAAATACAGTGGCGTAAATGAACTTTATCAGTAACCAAGGGTATACTATCGCATCATACACACAAGACTAACACGAATCAACTTTATTGTAGTTATTTTACTACCTCAGTATGTTTACATTAAGTGATAAAAATAGAGTGGCAGACATTCAGCAAATAAACATATGCTGACGGGTCGGAACATTTGATGATAGAAATGGACAGAACTTTCCGGTAGACTTAATATACATATTTTTACTTTAACTTTAATTTAAAAAAAATTTACATTATTTTTTGACCAATTCTTGACTAACTTCCTGCAGATTAAAAACAAAAATTTTGAATATTCTTCACGATTTTTAGGATTTAATTTAAAGATAATTTATTTTCATTAAAAAATAATTCTCTTTTGTATACTAAATTTTATCACTGATTTTCGAGTACTTCTGAACCTAATTGAATTGTCAAAAAAAAGAAATGAGATATATTAATAATGAAATTGAAAAATATAAAATTCTTCAATTAGTTTTTTTTTCATCGTTGATAAAAAGTAATAATATTACCCCAGACCCAAAGGAACAATAAAAAAAACTCAAACCATTATGTCAAGTTTATTCATTTAAATTTATAGAAATAATTCTCGAAGATTGGTTGCCTAACGTAAATTATTTTCTAACATAAAAAAAGATTCTTTTCCAACAGAAATATGCATAATGTTGATTTTAGGAATTTATTTGATTTATTTGCAGAAACTAATTTTATTTATTAAAATATGATTAATTATTGATTTATTTCGGACCACCATTTTTAATGATTCGTAGAAAAAATATTAAAAAAAAAATAATTCACATGCTTACTATGTATTTGAGATATTCTGACACATTTCAGTGTCATATTTAGAAGATTGTAATATTTTTAGACTTTTTAATGAAGCACATCGATCACCTCTCTGTGATTATGTGCTCTCGTTTCCCTGATCACCTCTAAATGTTTTGTAACGTCTAGGATATTCCTGTCTTTTAGAATCTTCTTTTCGATCGATTTATTCGGTATATTTTTTGTCTCACAAGGTATCAAAATTTTAAACTTTTTGATGTCAGATTTTTTTATGATGCCTAAAGTTCTTTAAAATATAAAATATTAAAATTGATTTTTTATCCTTTCTTTAATTTAAATAAAAAAAGATGCTTTAGAAAATGGAAAAAAATATATCTAAATGGTTAAGTACGTTTCAAAGTTTTCTATCAGACTTTCTTCTTTAAACAAAATTAATTATAACATTGATAATCTTTGTAGCCTCTTTTATTCTGAAGATCGTTACTGCATTTTATCATGCTTGATGTAGTTTGTCAAAGAACATGTTTCGATTAAAAGGAAATATATAACAAAAATCAAAGAAATATTACTAGAATGAAACAAACGGAAACAAAAGAAGAGAGACATCACAGATTGTTTTAATTTATCATTTTATTTTTATTATATTTTAGTTATATTATTAAATTTCTTTTTCAAATTATTAAAGGTAACTTCGCAAAGAACTACAACCACTCTCCAGTTCTTACAAAACATCTTTTGAAAATCGATTCGACTCCTTCTAGTAAGTTAGAAATAGTCTAGTTTGTCGTTATTTTTCCTATTATAATTTTTCCCTATCAAAAATCTTTAAGCAAATTAGAATTTCATTTTTACGAAGATATATTGACAAAAATATAACTTTTAATCAAGACTTTTTTAAAAGACAAAATTTAAATCATAAAAACACGAAAAAATGTAATTTGGTCCTACAAAATTGGTTTAAAGTTACATTTGATTTCAAAGGAAACCAAATTTAAAAAAAATAAAAATTAAATTAAACAAAACAAAAAAGAAATAAAAAAATTAATTCAAGTTATTGATAAATAAATAAATAAAACGATGACAAAAGGATAAAAAGAAAATTTTTAAAATCAAGTAAATATTATATGTTTTACATACAAAAATCCGTTATATTAACCGACATATACTAATAATTATTAGAAATGATTTGAAAATAATTAATGTATTTTTAGGATTCCGACAATTAAGAAATGCAAGAGAACTCATTTCTCAAAATAAAGCTGCCTCTTTTAGTATGGAACGGTCATCAGTCTTTCCGAGTTCTCTTTTTAGAAAGGGTAATATTAGTCTTCCATCAGAAGACGAGAAAGAAGAACGTTCAAATGAAGAATCAAGCTTATTAATAGACGAAACCAAGTTACCAAAAGCTCATGAACCTCATGTCACCGTTAAACAAGCGTCACCAGCAAACACTATCAAGCATCGACGACCAAAACTCGTAAGAAACAAATCTATGAAGACGGTTGGCTTTCGACTTGGGAAACGTAAAACGCTTTTAGAGCAGAGAAAGAAAATTTCTGATTTTTCAGTCGGTTTTGCCTTATTCGGAATTATTGTGATGATAATAGAACTAGAGCTGTGTGACAATATGAAACTCTATGGAAAAGTTGATATTGAATTTAATTATTTTATCAATTTTAAAATGTTACATTCCAGAGGTCTTTTTATTCTTATTTTTTGAAATCTTTGGTTGGAATATCGACAATTTTATTAATAGGACTAATCATATTTTATCATTTCATTGAAGTGAAGGTTAGTTATGTTTTTCTTACTTTTATTATTTGTGTTAAATAAATATTAAAAAATAACGTTTTGGATAATATAAATGAAAATATTTATTTAATATTATAGAAAATAATATTAATACTACAAATATTAATGTTGCTACAAATAAGTCAATATATATATATATATATATATAAGCAATGTTTATGTCTATCGAGAAGGCTGGTGTAAATATCAATAACAACAATAAACTCACTTTAAAAATGAAAAAAAAAATAAAAAAGAACTCATATAAAACTTCGTAACAATAACTGTATTAAGAAATATAACTTTGTAACGAAAGGCAAAAAATGAAGATAGTACATAAATCACACAAAACGAAAATGAGTCAGTAGGAAGAAATAAATAATATTTGGAGCGGAAAATTTGTTTCGACCGAACATTCGTTACCCCTGATCGCTTTGTGGTCTATTATATTTTCCGCAACATTCAGTTTGACCGAAAAATATATTTTTCATTATTTAAATTAAAATAGGTAATTAAACAATTTAAAATTAAAATAAATATATCAATTAAACTAACAAATAATTAAATAGATTAAGTAAATTAAATAAAGTTTTCAAAAAAAATAAGTTAAAATAAATTCAGTTTCAATAAAATAATAAATAATATTTTGATTAACGATCATGGAGAGGATTTGAATTATTGATTTGAACTTCTAATGTCTTTGTTACGATATTATGTAATATGTGTGTGATATGTGTGTTGTGTAAATGGAGTGTGAGTGAGTGCGTTATTGGCCAATCGAGAAAAATAAAAAAATGTAAATAATGAAAATGATTGATTAGATTGAAGGTGTGTGTATTTACATGTTTAAATAATATTATTAATAAAAAAATTTTTTTATAAAAACAACCACGTTTTTCAAGCATTACCAATGCACTAAAAAGAGGAAAATAATTTTTTTCTAGACATGTGAGAAATTTTATAC
>MQRK01219450.1:17939-32323 GCA_001938485.1 Girardia tigrina
TTATTTTCCTCTTTTTAGTGCATTGGTAATGCTTGAAAAACGTGGTTGTTTTTATAAAAAAAATTTTTTATTAATAATATTATTTACCTATTTTTAGTTATCATTTAGGAATTTTTTTTTATCAAATTGTATTGTCATCGGAAGCAAGCCTATATAAAACTTCATTCATGAAAATAAACGAAAAGATTGCTATTTAATACAGTGTATAAATTTGTAGATAATCGTAAGTGGATTTTTGCAAAAAAAATTAGAAAAAATTATTTTTTTTATCAAATTGTATTGTCATCGGAAGCAAGCCTGTATAAAAAAAATTAGCTCAATTGGATGACTGAAAGTGGTCGAAAAATCAATCGCAAGATTTGTTCCAGACAGACAAATAGACAAGAAAGCAAGCTAATAAAAACGTGGTAAAAATTGGTCACAATTAAGAAAAATTTTTAAATTGTTGGTGACAGGTTTAATAGGAATATATACAAATTATTGAAAGTCTTTGTCTTTGTTTATTGAAAGAAAATTCAAAAAATATCGTAATATTAATAATTGTGTTGATTGATCCGATTTAAACTTTGATATTGAATTGGGTAATGAATTGAATTTGAAAACCATTAAAATTGTTATAATCGGATTGAATAATCCCGGCACACGGACTTTGTGCAATCGAATAAAAAAGAATAAACAAATTTTGTCTCTGAATAATTATATAAAAATAAATGAATGGAATTTTTTAAAAAAAGTAAAATTAGAAATCGGTGTTTCTAATAATTTCTCTCATCATGATCTTCATGTTGAAGTAGACAATAGCAATAGTGACATTGATCCCATTCAATAACACGAACAATTTGGATAAGATTGTTTTCTTTAATTGTAGTTTGACGATATCGATATTTAGGACAATCTTTATAATTGACCAAAAATCATTAATTTCTAAACCAATAATTGAATACACATATAATTCGTATACGGATTATGTTGATTGTCAATACAAAATATACCACTATGATCAAATTGTAAGAAGAGAATAATGAACGATCAAATTTCAAAAGAAAAATGAAAATAAATCTAACAGTAAATGCTAAAAATAATGCTGATTTACAAGGAAAACAAAAAATAACAAGTCCGACAAACTTATAAAATAATTATAATTTTTATCGATTTGAAATTATTAATTAATTTCAAATATGAATTTCTATATCTACATGACAATTCTAAATTAACATTCAAATATAAAAATAAATAATTATATTAACACAATAATAATAATAAGTAAAAATAAATAACGTTAAATAAGACAATATAAATAATAATTAAAAATAACAATAATAAAATATGAATAATATTTTAAAATAAGTAAATAATACAAATAATCATTTGAAATGTACAAATACCACATTTAGTCGAAACTACTTGATCATATACTATCTCAGACATACCAATTGCAGATTGGTAAATTTACAGATTCACAAAAGTAAATACTGATGTAAAAACGTGTCATAACACTGTACAACAATCAACAATTGTTGATGCAATGTTGTTGTTCGGAATTTAAATTATCATTATTATGTATTAGTATTACTTAACTCAGTTGATTCCGAAATTTATCCTCAAGGCGAAATTCAGATTCAAATTTTTTCCCAGATTCAATATGAACAGAATGACAATATCTGAAAGCATCTATCATCTGATTTAATGACAATTATTGTTAATTTTTATCATTGGAGTGATATTTGAATAATATTTATATATATAACTAAACTGAGCTAAACTCAGTTTTATTTAGTTTTAAATTAATGATTGTAAAATCACGCGACTCTTTGTTTTCATGTTTCATTTTTTTTATTTTGCTACCACTGTTTCTTTGGAGTGGCTGTTTTTTACTCGATTGGCAGAGAGAGAGAAATACTCGCTCTGATTGACCAAAACCAGAGCTAATAGTATTCGATTAGAAAAATAAGTGATGTTAATCATTTTTTTCTCTCTCCTTTGAAACGTGTCAACAGATTTGTCTAATATATTTTTGAGACGAAAAGTTGTCTAATTTTGAATCGGAAAATTTGTTTAATATATTTTTTTGGGAATGGAGAAGTTGTTTGATTGTTAAAACGTATCGAAAAGTTTTTCTTGAAAGAGAAATCATAAAGTTGTGAATTCAATTAACTTTTATTTTGAATTTGAAATATACAAAATATCTATAAACTGCATGATAAAATCCAAATCGACCCAGACCAGAAGCAGACACCATTCACATATTGATTGCGTGAGCCTACTAACTCCTCCTGGTTCTCGGGGCAACCTGAGAGTCGGGCTGAACACATGTAATAAATGCTTGACTTATTTGGTTTTTGTAGTTTAATTCACGCACTAAACCGTGCTAATCAATTTGCTCTGTGAGAACAATTCACTTATAATCATGCAATCCAAAACTTTCACAATCTAAATATTACTTGTTTTAGACTTTGCCTTATTTTCTACTAACACATTTCGAGAAAATCGATGCACCAGTAGTTTTGCTACAACATCAAAATAAATTTATCGAGATATAATCAAACAGTACCTATGAAGTTGGTTGTAAATTATAGAAATCTACAATCTTTTGAATGAAATTTAGTGTTTTGTGCTTCTTGTGTTTGAAAAGTATGCATAATAAATACATGTGAACCTTTGTAACACTATTCTCTTCTATGATTCTGAAGATAAGAAGCAATTGTGTGGAATGTCTTTAATTGATGTATTTGGGAATATTTTAGAATTGGAATGATAACATTATCTGACTGTTTTACAAGAAGATACTTTGATTACAGATGAAGGCCTCTAAGGTATACTTTTAAACACTGTGAGTCACTGAAGGAGAAGGACCACAAATAATACTTGATGAGTACGTGATGCAGCAATTGTCATACTATTTTCAGATGACGGTCTAAAGTGACAGTGTGAGAAAAGATGTGGAAAAATTTTCATATTTAACATATTATAAGTCCGAATAGATTAATAAAATAAAAATTGTAACATTCATTTTTTTATAAAAATAAAATTGTTTTTTTATAAAGCTTTAACAAGTTTCGAGCTGACAGTTCTTTAACCTTTCTTAATTCCATTTCTTTATTTCCTTTTTAAAAAGGAGTAATATTATTTATTAAATTGAGAAAGCAAATTCTTTTCTTTAAGTGACAAAATTATTTAATACAGACATATAAAACAACATTTAATTTATTACAAATAACAATTGGAAAAGAAACAAAAGTTATTGTATTTTAAGAAATAATGCATTAACTAGAGCTATTAATTTGTATTGCAAATCTTTCTTCTAGTTACAAAAATAATGAAACAAATGAAGACAAAAATTAGACAAAAATCTAAGAAGAGAACAACTGAAAATTTTAATTAAAACACAAGCAATTAATCTTAGAAATATTTTCTTCAATAATTTATTGTGTAATTAAAAGAAATACGCCTTTTCGGACGTACTAAGGGATTCTTTATAGTTCTCTCTATCTTAATTAAAAAATTTAGATGTTTATTAATAAAATGCTACACTTATATATATATATATATATATATATATATATATCATGTTACGCCGAATTTTTGTATTCGGCAACCATTTTGCCAAATTCACGAACTCTTTTTAATTTTTTCACGAATTTTTTTTAATTCAATTATGAAATAGATATCAATATTTAATTTGAAAAAAATATGTATTTTATATGAAAAATTTTGTATTTAATTTGAAAAAATATCAATTTAATATTAAATAAACTTTTAAAATACAAACTTTTGCAATTCAGTTTGCCACCAAGAAGTTTAATTAACTATAAATAAAAAAAATAACATTTGGAGTTTATTTTGCATAATAAATTAAGATTTATTTCATATTTAATTTATATTTTTTTCATATTAAATTGATAATTTTTCATGATAAACTCCTATTTTTGTCATATTAAATACACGTTTTCTGATAAAAATGAATTTTTTCAAATAATATTGAATTTTTTCATATAAAATTGATATTAATTCATATTACATACCCATTTTCATATTAAATTGATACTTTTCATAGAAAATTGTTTTTTTGCATATTAAATTGATATTTTTTCATATTAAATACATAATCTTTCATTTTAAATTGAGAAAGTTTCATTTTAAAGTGAAAATTTGTCATATAGTTAGTGAATTCGGCAAAAATTGACTTGTTCATGAATTCGGCAATTACTTTATTTAGCAAACTGTTGCCGATTTCACGAATTCGGCAAAATATTTTGCCTAATACACGAATTCGGCACAACATTAAGAGAGTTTATTTTTTTTCTACTATATAATTTTAGTCACTGTTTTCCATTTGATCAGTTTTGCTGACATAATTAATAAAATCTGGTACATGTTTTGACTGAATGTTAGTACAGTTCAGAGTTTTGGAAATGTTGGCCCAAAGCTGTCCTGTAATTTTTGGTCGAACACATTCCTAAAATCTCGACTTTGTGATACACATAGATACTGAGTGTGTTTATGTTCCGTTACGAGGGCGTATGGATTTGCATATATTGATGTCAGGACAAAACACTTTACATCTAATCGACGTAAAGTGTCCTTATAATACTCAAGATTACATAACCCGCAACAAAATCAAGTATTTGGATCACTACAAGTCCTTTGCGGATGCTTGTCAAAGAGCCATGCGGATAAAACAGTACTGACCGGTAACCCCCAAGTATGATGAGTCGGAACTACGCCAAAGAACAGTACGCTAAAGAACAGAACATCTACCAGCTTGCAGATGCCTCCAAAAACAATTCGCAGCATTGTGATTGAGTGTTCGGTCTCAAACGCAAAAAAGTCTTTAGCTCAGTGGGCAATATAGAAAAGGTCAGAGAGGGAATGGAGAACTTACATTCGGACTTCTTAAACGAGCTGCTTCAAACACTCATATATGCAGTAAAGCAACTCGATAGAGAGGACGATGACTATATCTCCGATGAAGATTACTCGTTAAACGATGAAATCAAAGGGATAATGAAGATCTGGTATATAGAAAGGCGGAAACGATTACCCTATCTAGAGGTGCCGGGGGAAGCCGCATTTAAAAAAATCAAAATTAAAAATTCCCAGCCATAAGAATTTATATAAGGACCGACCGGTTACTTGAACCCTTTTAGAAACAAAATAAAGTACAGTATCAAGGATGTCATGCTATGGATCATGAAATATGAGTCTTTCGGTTTGTTGAAGTTGTTTATGACAAAAGTGTTTATATCTAACTTTCAATTAATGAAAATCTAGTTATACCAGGGTTAATGGCGGACATTGATTCTTTTCTGTCTAAAACTTTTTTTCCATTTACACCACTTTTGTAATGAGTCTTACTTTTAATTCACTTCTCTAACTGTGCGTTTTCTAAACATAAACTAGTTTTTCTATATTAATCTTCCACCTCAAAAAATGGTTTTACTTTTGATTTTTTTATTCACTCTTGACCTTTATTAGAAACAAAAACTTCACTTTTCCAAATTTATTAAAATGGAGGATTAATTTCTTGACTTAAGAATTGGTAAATTCAGAAAATATTTGAATCGTTTTTTAAGCAAATATATGATGTAAAGAGTCGACATATAGTACGATATTTAAAGTGAGTTCTTTTTAACTTTAAGACCCTTTGCTTTACTTAAATTTAAATCAAAAGTAACTGATACCAATAAATGTTGAAAAGACAAAAAAATCACAAACAAATTAGCAAAAAGGTTTAACTATCAATTTCTTATTGAGAGAATTTTCTCCCTTTATCGTACATAACCATTTTTTGGGCACATGAAGGAAAAAGAGAAGATAAAATTAAATTAATACTCCATTTTTTACAACCTAAAATCTTTTTAGTAATATTTATTTTTCAGTTTTTGTTATTAATAACGCATTTGTTGTTAGGTTCGATATCAAAATTTGAAGTCATGACACCAAAATTTTAATATTATATCATAATAACATATTTATCGAGCAAATTTTCGAGGAACAATATAAAGATATTAAAATATAAATACGAATATTTAATTTATTATATGCTTAGTTTTGGAAATTTCAAAATTAATTAACAAAATTTCTTTTATCAAAATTTTATTCTTAATTTTATTCAAATTCTTTTATTTTAATTCAATTACAGAGCTTTGAGGTTAAACCCATGCTTTTCAGGAGGTCATAGATCGTTAAATACCATAAATTTAAACTCTCATCTATCTCACTTTTGTTATTTACCGGTTTGCATCAACTAGTGTCTTTATCGTGTCTTTATCAGCTACAAACTGCCTTCCAGAATGTGATGTATTTTCGACATAAAAATTGTCACATTAAAATTTTGCAAACCAGTTCTGGCACTGGCGTATTGTTAACACATCTTCTACATACACATCGATTAATTTCATTTTGACTTGAACAGCATTTTTACCTTTTTTCTAATGAAAAAAGTTAAATATGACGAAAACGCTGCTTATGGCTCTCTATCAATCAAAGTTAAAAAGCAAATTCAGCTACCAAAGATATTTGTGGAGGTTATGAAGAGGACACTATAGCTTAGAGAACTGCTCGAGATTGGTTTGTCAGGTTCAAACACGATAATTTTGATCTTAACGACGCTCCTCGTTAGGGAAGACTAGTCGAGACGGATGAGGACTAACTCAGGGATCTTTTGAAGGAAGATGACCGTCAGACATAGAAATCAGGGAAAAAAGATGAATTTCAATTTTGTTTTTTTAATTCTGCTACAGTTGGAGTTTTGTTCTAATGATTTGAAGTTTTCTATGCCGTAACCCAACTTTTCAGTACCTCTGTTTCAGTAGCATTGGTGAACGAAATATTTTCTCCGTGCCCAAAAAGACAATTTATCATTTGCAAGACTGATTCAAAATTTATTTGAATGACAATCGCTAAATTATTTGTTGCCTCACTTGCTATTAATACTTATTAGATATATTAGTAAATATGAAAATAAATAAGTTTAAAAGAATTTAAATAAAATAATTAAAACTATAAATATTTTAATTTTATAAAAATAATAATTGAAATTTGTTATTGATGATCAAATTATTTATTATTAAATGAACAAATTTATTACAATTATTATCAAGCGATTTTTTCAAATTAATTGATGATTCATCGAGTCATTTTTGTCATTGTCGTTCATATACCGATGTTTTATATTGTCGCCATGGTGTACTTGGCCGAGTTTGTTTGCCCAGATATGTCTCCAGTTATGAGAAAATCGAATGATTTAAAGAAATGGCTCACTTTGATTAGTTTACCAATTAAAGCGAGCTTTAGACTGAAAATAATTTAATATGATTTTAAAATCTAAGTTTATGATTAAAAAAATTAGCGATTTTTGACGATTTAAAATTGATTTGAACAAAATTTTGTGATTATTTAGATATTTAACCAATATTTGAATGATGTTTTTAAAGTGTATTTGTTTATCAATTGTTTTGTCTGTACGAATTGTGTCTGACCCTTTGAGAATTTATCGAATTATTGTGTCTGAATTTTTCGAAAATTTCTCGACTTACGATTATTATTTTTGAAATGAGTTATTTTGAAAAGGATTGCTGATTTAACGATTTTGTACTATTTTTAGATGAAAATTGACTTTGAATTTATGTACGAGATTTTTTGTAATTGGAATTTTGAAACAGAGTTACTTTTTTTATTATACGAATTTGATTAATATTAACGAGCTGAATCTAAAGGCTGATCAGTCTGAATAATATACAATAGGTCCAACACGAAATACCCTAGCAGTGATACAACTGTGAAACTGCTACTAGCACCCGGTTTTCGGGGCAATTTGGAGAACGGATATAACAATACTGGTTATAAAGATTTTATTGGAATACTTTGTTATCAATAATGTCTTTTACAAATCCATTAGCATTTAAATGTTAATAAAATCCTAATAAGGAAATAATAATTTTATAATAATGAAATATTTTTTTAATTTATAAGATAATTGAATCCTGTCAGAAAAAAAGATTTATACCTGGATGTCACTCAGCATCATTTAAATATCCCTCAGAACTCGTAACAATTATTTTTATAATAATATTAGATCATTTTGATTGAAAGTACTTAAAGAAAAAATATTGAAATTAATGTAAAACTAATTATAAAAACAAAAATAAATAACAAACCAGCCTCTAAAATGCATTATTAATACATTTTCAATTAATCTTCCATCAAAAATGAAATGAAAAAATTATGATTGAAAAAACTTAATTAATTATGAAAATTTCGAGAAAGATTATTTTTAGTAAACATCAATTATGAAGATTTGTTTAAATTAAATTAAATATATTTAAATAATTGAAGAAAGAAAATGAAAAATAAATTATTAGTAAATAATTATAAAAAGTTTAATAATGTTGTTAAATCTTTGAAATTAAATTTGTTTAAATAAGTGATAAAAAGCGTGAAAACAGAATTTGATTTTTTTTGTGTTGTACTTTCTTGTTGTTTAGTGGTGTTCTATTTCTGGTGAAACTACCAGCTATCGTGTGATGAAGACTATTGAAGATGATAAAAATATTCAAAGGCGACGAAGATTTGCATAGATGGTTCGAGAGAGCAAAGATCATTGCAGAGAAGACTGGCGAAAATTTGTTCGATGCATTCCCACTTCTATTCGACGGGTCAGCATTTAGAGTGTGGCAAAATTTACCCAAAGAGAGTCAAAATGATATGGAGAAGGTCGAGGCTGCCGTAGTAAAAGTTTTTGGGAAGGATGATGTCGATTCCTTTTTAGAGTTGCGATCGAGAAAGTTACAGAAAGATGAAACAGTGGAAGATTTAGCCGAAGATATTATGCGATTATGCAGATTATTGCAGTTTCCGATTAATGAACAAATATTTAAATGTTTTTTCTCACCCGATGATGTGCGAGTCAAATTGAAAAAAAATAATAGAATTAGATCAGATATCACAAAGTAAGGTAGTGGAAAAGGCCAGCATCATAATTAACGAGATGAGAGGCGAAGTTACTGTATGTGCGAGTTATAGAGCTTTATCAAGGCGCGATGGAATTCACTCATGGCGAGGGCATTCTTATAATATGTCGCAAACGCCCAATGATGAACTCTATCAGACGGATGAGAGGCGCCAAGAAAACCTATATGCTGAAATGCTTTTCGTGTGGGAAGCCCGGGAATATAGCCAAGGAGTGTATATCAACTAATACGTTTAAATATTTTAGCTGTGGAGGAGGAGGTCATAAAGCGAACGAATGTAAGAAAAAGAATCATTTAAACTTAAAGCAAGAAAAGTTGGCACCGCCTATTCTTGTACGCAGAGAAAGGTGCATATGCGGATGATGGTGAAGTTGAACGGTAAGTTCTCTTATTGATAGTTGGAGTGATGTGCGATATTGTAAGATATGAGTTAGGTAGATAGAAGATGATTGAGTCTAATGTATGTGTTAAGGCAGTTGATGGAAATGAAGTAGCTATGCTTGGAAAGTGTGAGATATAGATTGAGTCAGAGTCTAATGTGATATTGAGAATAAATTGTTTAGTTATGAGCGAGTTAGTAAAAGTTGTAGATGTTATTATTGTAATGGATGGAATTAGGCATGGAGGAGGTATTAAAATTGATAATAAAGGTTGTGTTTCGTGGAGTAAAGAGGTGTCATAGCGGCGCAACACAGTCGAATAGTGAGAGAAATAATTGTGATTCATATTCGAGTAAAAAGTTGTATCAAAGCGGTGCAAAAAAGAAAAATTTCGAAATAAATGATATTGATTTTAATGCAAAATTTACAGGACGGAAGTGGGAAGTAAAGTGGAAATGGAAAGATATAACGCCTCAGTTCTCAAATAAAGTAGCGAATTATCATATGGATAAAATCAATACATAAAACAGTCGTATAATGGATTACAATCAAATGAGCCAGTGAATGAAGAGTCTATTAATTTTATTCGTGATATAATAGATCTGTTGGGACCAGTGAGTTTTTCCTTCACGTCAGCATCTGACCTATTCATTGCACCGGTACCGAGGCAGGCGAAGAAAAAACTCCCTAAATCTAAAAAACGAAAAATAAAATATTATAATGATAATTTATAATTAATTAATTAAAAAATAGAAACTTTTAATTGGTTTTGACACTTGGATCCTGTCGATTTGAATATTTTCTTGTTCACTATGGAGGAGCTTTTACGGGTGACAAATTCAAACACTTGTGTATTAAATGGAGTGTTAAGATAGACTATCGATGTGCGCATAGACCCAGTACGAACGGTATTGTGGAGCGCTGTCACCTACAATAAATGAATAACGGAGAGATCAGATATTGCTATTGCTGAAGCTGTGTATTGCTATAATATAGGTCCTAAAAGAAGAAAAGATGGAATTAAATCACCGAGTGATATATTATTTAACTATAATTGGAGGATAATGAGTGAAAGAATAAACGTGGAACCGATGAGTGACGACTGTAGAATGTTTAAAGTAAGAGAGAAAGTGTATTTCAAGCCGAGTCAACATGTTCGATGTAAAAGTCAATGGGGTCGGGGTATAATCATGGCAAAAATTATTCACAACAAATACTAAGTAGACGGAGTTCCAAGACATATTCAGAATATCAGAAAACGATGTGACGAACAGAATAGTCTTGAAAAAAAGTTTATTGATGATTTAGAAAACAGTGAAGACGAGAGCGAAGCAGTTGATGAGGATTCAAATGTTGAAGAGATCATGGACCAAATAAATCGTGACGAGCAACGCAGAAGGGACCTAGAGAGAAGAGAACCACCGACGCACAGAGATTACGAAATGGATACCTGATTTTTGGTAAGGATGTAATAATGTTGTTAAATATTCGAAATTAAATTTGTTTAAATACCTGATAAAAAGCGACAAACTACGAAGTAATTGTTAATGAAATGCTTTCTGCATTCCAAAAATTATTTTTTTTCTATTTTCACATTTGGATTATTTTCCAAAAAGTCTTGGTGATTATAGTGAAGAAATAGGCGAAAGGTTTCACCAGGACATTAAAACAATGGAAATAAGGTATCAAGGACGATGGGATATTAACATGATGGCGGACTATTGTTGGATGCTGCAAAGGGAAAATTGGACGGCTAAAGAATGTGAGAGAAAATCATGAAGAAGAAGTTTTTGTCCTTAATTTGAAGTTTTATGCTTTATGTACTTTACATTTTATTAATTTTTTGTAAAAAAATAACTAATTATTATTTTGAACAAGTTATTTTGTAAATAATCGTGAAGCTAGAATGTTAAAAATCAGTAAAAAATAAAAATGTTAAAATTGAATTTGTGAAAAATTCTGACGTGATAGAAATATTTCATGTACATATTTGAAATCAGCGTGTTACAATTATGTTAGAATAATTAAAATATTCGAGACATCTAAAAATATTTTTAAATGCGTACCAGTGTAATGTTTACGTAATTTAAAATTGATAAAATTTATTAAAGGCTAAATTTATAAAATTAAAATAAAATCAAATATTATTATTATATGTATATCTATTCATACCGATTAAAGATTTTTAAAACAAATTGTTTCTCAAAGAATAAGTTTGTTAATTGTTAATATTTGTGTTAATCATGTTTTAAAAAACTTTGTATTTTAATAAAGTTAGATGTTAATAATAATTCTGATGAATATTTAGAATATCTAACAGAGTTAAATTAAGAGAATATAATATATTTCACTTCATGTCTTTACAAATTTAATAATATTATTACAAACCATATTAATTATTGTTAGCATAAGAGAACCAAAGCAACCACCTGTCTTTTTAGACCACACATTTTGGGACCAGAATTTTCTCTACTGAATTTTACATAACCATTCCAACCACTTGTCTAATGTGTATTCAGACTACCTTCTTGAGGTACCACTATTAAAAATTACCTGTTTATTACGACCACTTAATGTAGCCAATAAAAAAAATTTGGAGCCTATTTCAAAAGAAAAATTTAATATATGAATGTATTAAAAATTATAAAAAATATAAGATATATTGTTTGAATATTAATAAATTTTCGCACGTTTTTTATAAGTGCTTAGTTTTTTTCAGTCATATTTTTTAAACATGACCAAAAAAAGAGAATTAACTCTACAAGACAAAATAGACTTGGTCAAGCAACATGATGAGAAGGGAAAGAGTTAAAGACAGCTTGTTCAGCAATTCAATTGCAGCGAAACACAATTACAATCAATTCTTCAGCATAAACGTTTTTTTATTGACGCCTTTGAAAATTACTGTAACTTAAGTTGCAAACGCGTCATCATATCTAGACATTACGAATTCGTACACACAAAGACTTGGAAGTATTTCCAGAATATGCGTGCATTAAACGTTCATACATCTAGCTGAATGATACCAAAAAACTCTATCATATGCTAAGGAACTTTAATATACGGAATTTATAGCACCCATTGACTGGCTTCAGAGCTTTAAAAATTTACACAACGTAACTTGCAATGTTATTTGAGGAGAAGGGGGAAATATAGACAGCATGTTAGTAGAAGATTTTGTTCAAACGACTTCCAGGATTAGTGGAATCCTATGATGCATTCAACATTTTTAACATGGATGAAACTGGTGTTTTCTTTCGAAGTATTCCATTATCAATCAAAGGTGAGCAGTGTAAAGGTTGAAAAATATCCAAAGAGAGCCTTACTTTAGTTCTTTGCTGTAATACGTCAGGAGTTATTATTAAGCCACTTGTTATTGGCAAAAACAAAAGTCCATGCTGTTTCAAAAGAATTAATGTAGATCAACTTCCAGTGACATGGATATTTAATCGTTCTGCATTGATGACAAGTTCATTATTCTCTGATTGGTTCAAAGTATTTGATTGAAAAATGAGTAACTCAAAACATCAAGTAGTTCTTTTATGGACCACGCACCATAGCACAAACATGATTTACGTCTGACAAATATCAAAATAATATTCTTACCATCCAATACAACTACTGCTTGCCAACCACTTGATCAAGTAATTATTCATGTTATGAAAGTGAATTACCGAAAACATTTTCATGCTCTTGTGTTGATATAGTAACAAAAGATGTTCATAAACCTGTTGAACAGCTCAAGAAGTTTTTCTCAATTCTGGATGATGTTTACTGGATCGCAAAAGCTGTTAGTGAGGTTAATCCTATTACAGTTATGCTATGTTTTTCTCATTGTGCATTTCTGCAGTTTCCGCATCTTCCTTAAACTTCATGGATAATGATTATTTGACAGATATTCAGGGTATTATTAATTTGCCTTCTAATGTTCTTCATATTCCAGAATCATCGGTTATGTCTGTTGACGAATTCATTAATGTTGACAAAAAATTGACTATTGAATATTAGCACAGATGAAGAGGAAATAGAAATTATAGAGAATCAAATATTCGTATCTGAAAGCCAGTCCGATGAAGAGCCTCAGCTGATAAACTCTTTCTCGGAAGCACAAAAGCGGATGCATCAGCTTCGACTTTATTTTCTGAGTAAATGCTCCACCGGATTACCTCACCTGGAAAAAGCGAAGTATAACGTCATGCTCTAGAATTAAAAATGCATGGTAAACAATTGACATTAGACTCTTTCGTGAAAAGTGCTTAACTTTGATATAAAAATGTTGTTTCTGCTCTCTTGTTGATACAGTAACAAAAGATGTTCATAAACCTGTTGAACAGCTGTTTCACTTTTTATTCATTGAAAAATCGCTTTGCGAGGCTACTTTTTCATAGCTTTTAATTAAAAAATGTGAAAACCTTTATTTTACTCGTGTCCTAATATTTCAACAAAATGAGCTGTCTCATCCGATCACCTGCCTATGAAGACCGGCTACACTGTACCCCAAGGGTGGTCTTAATATACAGATTCTACTATATTTTTATATTTATATTTATACAAATTAAGGATCGTAAATATCATTACAAATGCTCCTGAAATATCAATAGAAATATTGGGACGTTTAAATATTAAAATTGTTTGTATTAGTCTTTAAATAAATTAAATAATTGGTATGTGTGATTCTACTTTAGAGGTGGGCACGTTTAGCGTTTAAACGACCGTTTAAACGTTTTCGTTTTTTAGGACGTTTAAACGTTTTGCGATTTCTAAACGAGCGTATAATTATTAAGTTTGTATTTCAAAACTCACAACATGAGTTATACTTTTTTGAAACTTTAATCAGGCTGCCTTAGGCCTATTCATTGGTAAAGAACACATTGCCCCAATCTATTTAGCTTTTTCGTGGGACTAGAGGTGGGTAAATTTCGCGTTTAAACGTCTTCGATTTTTAAGACGTTTAAACTTTTAGCGATTTATAAACGGGCGTATATTTCTTAAGTAGGGGAAAAATGGGCATTCGACACACAACCCCCCCCCC